>JBBDGP010002617.1:0-179483 GCA_037952835.1 Lithobates septentrionalis | reverse complement strand
AACTAAAACTGAATCGAAATTTGATTTCAAAATTAACACTGCTGGTCGGCAGAATTCAATGATTACTGCTAGCGGCTATAGTTGCTGGCTGTATTCACATGTAAAAAAATCAGACAGGCAGGTTGTTCCCGGATTGATCGCTGGATACAGCCAGCCTACTCGTAAAGGATCAAATCTCAGCTGGTCCCTGCTGACCCAGCCAAGATTTGATCCACCTATGGTCTAGGTAACTTTTCTCTAAGGGGGGGGGGGAGAAACAGCAGCCACCAGTGGGGCACATATTAGAGGTATCTAGGTAATGTCCCCATAACATTTTTGGCCACACTTCTGCTTTATGTGGTACAATTTGCGAATTCATAATAGAAATGCAACATATTTATCAGATAATCTCACAATCAGAGGCGTCGCCAGGGGGTGGCTATTGGGGCTACAGCCCCGAGCCTGGGGCCAATAGGCCCGAGTCTCTTGTCCAGAATGCAGGGGACAGGGGCGGACTGAGCCGTGGTAGCGCTGGCTCCGGCTCCAGCTCCGCCCCCGCCTGACTCTACTTTTGGTCACTGGTTGCTAAAGCCGCCTAGCGGCTAGCAACCAGTGACGTCAAAGCGGAGGAGGATTGCACTTCCTCCTCCTCCTCCGCGATAGTGCTCATGGGGCCTGCGACTTGAGCGTACCTCCGGTGGCAGCGTCAGTGCAGAGCAGCAGGGATGGGGATACCTGGGCAGCCAGGAAGAGCCCAGGAGGGAGAGAGCAAAGACACCGCCACCCTGAGCAGCATCCCCAGCGTCTCTCCACCTATTAGCGTGCTGTGACTGGAACAGGAAGAAGGCGGGATCGATCGGCGCTTGGGCGGGCGGCTCTCCTCCTCTACTCTGGCTGCCTCACATACCAGCACCACGGCTGAGCTGCTGCTGTAGGACCTGGACACATGAAGTCTGAAGTCTGTTTCCTTCTGGTCAGGTAGGTCAGTGTGTGTGTGTGTGTGTTTGTCGGGTAGGTCAGTGTGTGTGTGTGTGTGTGTGTGTGTGTGTGTGTTTGTCGGGTAGGTCAGTGTGTGTGTGTGTGTGTGTGTGTGTGTGTGTGTGTGTGTGTGTGTCGGGTAGGTCAGTTTAGTGGTCAGTATGTGAGCTTACCCCCCGCCACACAACCCCTCCGCCCAACCAAAAAAACCCAGCGCCACTAGAGGGGGGGGCCCCCCCCCCGTGCTGACCTTGGACTTCGGGCTGAAGCCCCTGGTCTTTTTGCCACCTAGCAACGCCCCTGCTCACAATGATGGAGTAGAGTTCTCTGCTTAGTGGTTGCTCCCAATGCCACTCGAACCCCAGGAAGCAAGCTGAGTCATCCAAGCTGTCTAACCAGGAATAGAAAGGGCCAACACTGCGTTCCGGGCATTCATCTACTGTATCATTGTGCCTATTTAAAAATGGTCCACATCCCTTCTCAATTACGTGACAGACTGTTGTGTTGAACCTGCCTCAATCTAGTTAACGACATTAGTAACAAATGTGCAAAAACAGACAATCGCAAAACAGGAATCACAAACATTCACCCGCAACACGTAAAGCAGGAACTGCAAATGATCTGCATACATTCGCATGGTGCGACATCTAGAATTAGAGTACAGGTGCATTCATACATTTCTCCCCTTTGGCTTGTACTGCTGCTGGCTGCTTTGAATATGAGACAACCGACCCAGTCCATGATCAGGTACCTCTATTGATGCTATTTGAAACCACTCTGCAGCTGCTGGGCTTTGAGTTTTATATTCCTCTTCTTCTTCTTTTTTTTTATTTTTTTTTTTTTTTTTTCATAAACTGCAAAGACATGGTGAGGGATTCACATGAAATGCCAAGTTGATTCTGCAAAGCATGGTCTCCAATTCAATTTGAAGAAGTACCCAGCTATTGATTTTTAAAAGGTTAAGCCTCTTTAAAGTGGCAAAAAAATTGTCTTTTGTACTGTATAGAGTGGAAAAGGGTCAATATTTCTGACAGTTCTAATGGTCTTCACTTCCTATCCTGAAGACATACCATGAAACACTTAAATCTCCCCAATGGTAAAGGTCCTTTCACATGGGCTTTCTGATCGGTTCCACCCGTTTACAATACAAGGGTACAAACCTAAACCAGAACATATACATAGGGGGGGAAAAAAAGCACACTTCATAACAGAGTTTGGAGGGCTGTAGAATAAGAGGAAATTGCCAAAGGCCCAACTGAAGAAGTCATCAAATAAGTACAAAATATTGTAAAACGAGAAACCTCATGTGTGGGAAATCAAGATACATCATTAAATAAAATGGGTATCCAATGTCATGAACCGTGCTGAAGGCGGGTTAAAGACCCATAAAGACTCATACTAATGCCTTAGTATATGTAAACATGTTAAAAGCCTATGGCCTTATCAGAAATCCCCCCAAAAAAGGGGGGGGGGTGTCAAAGAGGAAGGATAGGGGAGGCATAAATTCCAGAGAGGGATAGTTAAGGGGAGAAAAGGAGGGGGAAGAGACCCCTGGCATGCTACATCGTGGTTATTCAATGCTATGCAGACCCAACATTGGTTGTAAAGGTCAGAGATGTAGTGCCCTGTAGTTGGGTTGTAAGGAGCGACATCGCATTTCAATAAAAAAAAAAAAAAAAAATCTTCCTACAGCTTAAAGGGATTCTGGAGGCAGCAGTATCACCTCCTGCTGAATGCCTGACAACCGCTGCTTTACCACCATCCACTGTGAGTCATTGTTTAGAGTGCTGCTCTTGTAAGCCAACCCTTATTTTAATATTCTGCATACGTTGTGAATGGCAAACGAAATTAGTTTATAACACAAGAACCACATTGCAACCTTCTACTGAACTTGCCTTTTACATGCTGTGTGTGGGGTGGTTTTTATTTATTTTATTTTTTTATGTCATCACCATCATTCGGAATAGTGGCTGCTGGTGCTCAAATTATTTGGGTGGGGGGGGGTGCAAACTGAAAAATACTGAAACAAAAACTTTAAATGCCTGTGCCCAGCAAATGCAGCCTCTGTGCCCATAAAATGCAGCCACTGTGCTCCCCCCCCCCCCCCCCCCCCAGGGGCCATTTGTTTGTTACTGGTGTAAAATGGCACCTTTGCTGCCACTGTGCTCTTGCTGGGTGTCCAGTGTGCTCCTGTTCCTTTAGGCTGGGTTCACACTATACTACACGACAGTAGTACGACTTTCATCCTACTTTGCTCTGCGACATCAGTCCTACATCCATCTGACTTTCATGAACAGGATACTACTTTGATCCGACTTTTCAGATAGTATACTTGTCCTTTGACCAATTAAAACTAACACACAATGGGAGGGGCTACAGGAGGGGGCAGGAAATAACACGATGTCTTGGTGTGAATCTTGAGGGGGAACTCCGCGCCAAATTTTAAATAAAAAACCGGCATGGGTTCCCCCTCCAAGAGCAGACCAGGCCTTTAGGTCTGGTATGGACCTTGAGGGGAACCCCCTACGCCGAAAAAAACAGCGTGGGGGTCCCCCCAAATCCATACCAGACCCTTTTCCGAGCACACAGCCCGGCCAGTCAGGAATGGGGGTGGGGACGAGCGAGCACCCCCCCCTCCTGAACCGTACCATGCCGCATGCCCTTAACTTGGGGGGTTGGTGCCTTAGGGGAGGGGGGCGCGCTGCGGGGCCCCCCCACCCCAAAGCACCTTGTCCCCATGTTGATGAGGACAAGGGCCTCTACCCGACAACCCTGGCCGTTGGTTGTCAGGGTCTGCGGGGGGCTTATCGGAATCCGGGGGCCCCCAGGTACCGGCCCCCCACCCTTTGTGAATGAGTATGGGGTACATCGTACCCCTACCCATTCACCTAGGGGGAAAAAAAGTGTCAATAAAAAAACACAGTACACAGGTTTTTAAAGTAATTTATTAGACAGCTCCGGGGTCTTCTTCCGACTTCGGGGTCTCTCCGGCGTCCTGATCTTCTGCCGGCTCCTCCGCTATCTTCTACAGCTCTATTGGTAGCGGTGGCACGGACTTCTGCCTTCTTCTTTTCTTCCAATGTTGACATGACGCTCTCTCCGGCTGGAATGCTCTCTGTGAGCTCTGCTATGGCTTATATAGGCGGTGACCCCGCCCCCTCATCGGGTGATGACCACGCCCCCTAAAAGTCAGTCCCAGCATGCCCAGGGACTGTGACGGCATAAGGGGGCGGTGTCACCGCCTATATAAGTCAGAGCGGAGCACCCAGAGTGCATTCCAGCCGGAGAGAGCGTCGTGTCAACATCAGAAGAAGAGAAGAGGACTGAAGACCGGGCTCCTCCGCTATAGCAAAAGAGCAGAAAATAGCGGAGGAGCCCGGCAGAAGACCCGGAGAGACCCCCGAAGTCGGAAGAAGACCCCCGGAGCTGTCTAATAAATTACTTGAAAAATCTGTGTAGTGGTGGTTTTTTTTTTTTTTTTTTTTTTTTTTGTTTTTTTGTTTTTTTGTTTTTTTATTGACACTTTTTCCCTAGGTGAATGGGTAGGGGTACGATTTACCCCATACTCATTCACATAGGGTGGGGGGCCGGGATCTGGGGGCCCCCTTATTAAAGGGGGCTCCTGGATTCTGATAAGCACCCACAGACCCCGACAACCAACAGCCAGGGTTTTCGGGAAGAGGCCCTTGTCCTCATCAACATGGGGACAAGGTGCTTTGGGGTGGGGGGGCCCGCAGCGCGCCCCCCTCCCCCCCCATGTTGAGGGCATGCGGCCTGGTACGGTTCAGGAGGGGGGGTGCTCGCTCGTCCCCACCCCCATTCCTGACCGGCCAGGCTGCATGCTCGGATAAGGGTCTGGTATGGATTGGGGGGACCCCCACGCTGTTTTTTTCTGCGTAGGGGGTTCCCCTCAAGGTCCATACCAGACCTAAGGGCCTGGTATGCTCTTGGGGGGGGGGGGGGGGCTACCCATGCCGGTTTTTATTTAAAATTTGGCGTGGAGTTCCCCCTCAATCATCTGAGCACAAGTCGCGTGCTGAAGTCGGATCATGCGAGAGAGCGAGCCGACTTTGATCCGACTTCAATGATAGTCAGTAGGCTGAAGTAGGATCAAAGTCGGACCAAAGTAGTACAGGGAGCATTTCTAAAGTCGGAACGACTTGTGTCGGACCAGTTAGGATGGCTAAAAAAGCAGGAGTAGTATGGCGCTGCCCTTATGGAGACAAAAAATGTTTTCTCTTTGTAGTGAATGTATTGCCTAGTGTCCTTATAGAATTGCTTCTAAAACCTGTATGTGTTCAAAAATTGAATAAAACTGTGACTGGTGGCGAATATTTTTATTAGAAGTGAAAATACAACAACTGGTGCTCCAATTGTTCAACAAAGGTGCATTGTGCCCTTTAAATTATGTAATAAAGTAGTTATGAATATGGATACAATATCATCTAGGTGGAAAGTTTTTTTTTTTTTTTTTTTTTTTTTTTTTTTTTTTTTATGACTTTATAATTCCGTGTGTGTGTGTGCCAAAAATGAATAAATGTGACTGGTGCAAGTTCTTACTGTTACAAGTACAATTGCAACCTAAGGTGCTTCAATTATTCAACAAAAGTACATAGTGCAGCATTTCTAAAGTGACCAGTGTTAAATCATACAAATCCATACAACATTGTGCAAATTATCCATCATAAATAGTGACTCTTGTGCTGTGACCAGTATTAGTTGAATAGGAAAAGTTCAGTTTATGAAAAGTTCTTTTTGTAGTGTTCAATCTTTGAGGGTCAAATATCTGTAGGAAAGCTTCTTATCCAGGTGCTGGTTTCTTTAATTAGTGCCTTGTCTGCATGCTCTGACAATGCTTGCACTCACCGGATTCTCCTTTCCTCTGCAGGGGTATGCACGGTCACAGTGTCTGCCACTGTGTAGCAATCAAGGATATCCCCCAAACTTTACTTGCGTATTGTGGTGTAGTAATTACATGTAAAGGAAAAGTCTGACGACGAAACGTGCGTAGGGCAGGTTACGAACGTCTTGCAGCACCTCTAACAAAGGGAATTTGCTAACTTTTGCCATGCTTGATTTGTTCATTTGAAATGTGAGTACATTTGTTAAGTTTTTTTAATAAAAGTTCTCCTATGGTTTTACGCGATGGGCATACCTTCTTTCCTTTACATGTAATTACTACACCACAATACGCAAGTAAAGTTTGGGGGATATCCTTGATTGCTACACAGTGGCAGACACGCTGACTGTGCATACCCCTGCAGGGGAAAGGAGAATCCGGTGAGTGCAAGCATTGTCAGAGCATGCAGACAAGGCATTAATTAACCACTTGAGCCCCGGACCATTATGCTGCCTAAGGACCAGAGGTCTTTTTCCAATTTGGCACTGTGTCGCTTTAACTGCTAATTGCGCGGTCATGCAATGCTGTACCCAAACGAAATTTGCGTCCTTTTCTTCCCACAAATGTCTTTTCTTTTGATGGTATTTGATCACCTCTGCGGTTTTTATTTTTTGCGCTATAAACGGAAAAAGACCGAAAATTTTGAAGAAAAATTATATTTTCTACTGTTATAAAAAAAAATCCAATAAACTCAATTTTAGTCATACATTTAGGCCAAAATGTATTCAGCCACATGTCTTTGGTAAAAAAAATGTCAAGCGTATATTAATTGGTTTGCGCAAAAGTTATAGCGTCTACAAACTAGGGTACATTTTCTGGAATTTACACAGCTTTTAGTTTGACTGCCTATGTCATTTCTTGAGGTGCTAAAATGGCAGGGCAGTACAAACCCCCCCCAAATTACCCCATTATGGAAAGTAGACACCCCAAGGAAATTGCTGAGTCATGTTGAACCCATTGAATATTTTTTTTTTTTTTTTTTTTTGTCCCAAGTGATTGAATAATGACAAAAAAAAAATAAAAAATTTACAAAAAGTTGTCACTAAATGATATATATTGCTCACACAGGCCATGGGCCTATGTGGAATTGCACCCCAAAATACATTCAGCTGCTTCTCTTGAGTACGGGGATACCACATGTGTGGGACTTTTTGGGAGCCTAGCCGCGTACGGGACCCCGAAAACCAAGCACCGCCTTCAGGCTAAGGGCGTGAATTTTATTTCACTCTTCACTGCCTATCACAGTTTCGGAGGCCATGGAATGCCCAGGTGGCACAACCCCCCCCCCCCCCCCCCCAAATGACCCCATTTTGGAAAGTAGACACCCAAGCTATTTGCTGAGAGGTATAGTGAGTATTTTGCAGACCTCACTGTTTGTCACAAAGTTTTGAAAAAGGAAAAAAAAAAACTGACAAAGTGAGGTCTGCAAAATACTCACTAGACCTCTCAGCAAATGGCTTGGGTGTCTACTTTCCAAAATGGGGTCATTTGGGGGGGGGGGGGGGTTTGTGCCAAAACTTTTAACAATACTATGTATAAAACAATCCCCACACTGGGGTACTCACATTGCGTAGGTGCTTAATGTGCACCAAACAGTAAAAGCAGGATATAAACAGAGTGCTGCTATCCGACGTGCTGTGGGGTGTTAGAGGTTCCCAGCCCAGCTCAGTGCTGCTCGCTCTGTCCTGGCCCCTCCCCTACGCGTCTTCGACACAGGGAGTCACGTGTCTTCATCAGGGGGATGATGAAGACACGTGACTCCCTGTCTCGAAGACGCGTAGGGGAGGGGCCAGGACGGAGCGAGCAGCACTGAGCTGGGCTGGGAACCTCTAACACCCCACAGCACGTCGGATAGCAGCACTCGGTTTATATCCTGCTTTTACTGTTTGGTGCACATTAAGCACCTACGCAATGTGAGTACCCCAGTGTGGGGATTGTTTTATACATAGTATTATTAAAAGTTTTGGCGATATTACACTATGCATTCCCTTCTCTTTTTTTTTTTTTTTGGTTTGATGCCTATGGAGTCTTAAAGAGCCTGGTGGGAGATCATCTGGTGTCCTAATACTGAGCCCAGGGGTGGCTCCAAAGCGTGTTTGGACACCGCTAGACCCTGTGTCACACGCTCTGAGGTGAGCGCAACTACTTTGGGGGTCACCAAGGCACATCTGGGCACTGTGGTTCAACGATTTGGTTTTCATGTGAAGCACCTTATGCATACCTCCCAACCGTCCCGGATTGCCCGTGAAAGTCCCGCTGTGGGAGGTCTGTCCCGCGTCCCGGGCACCTTCATTCCGGGACAATACAATGTCCCGGAATTGCCCCACTGGCCGATCTGATGCCCCCCTAAAAATTGCCGCCGCATTGCGGCTGTCCCTCACTGCCCGCTGTACTAGTTTTGGCCGAGACCGCTTCATTTCACCCCCAGACGCTGCCTGGCTCACTGCCAAAACAACTGGTTGCTAGGCATGGCCCGCCTGGCGTCTAACAACCAGTGACGTCACGACAAGGAGGAGAGTGGAGCCCCGGCATTTAGCCAAAGGAGGAGTCCTCTTCGCGCCTAAGCTCCGCCCCTGACTCCGCCCCCGACTCCGGGTCTTCCCTGAGTGGAGCCCCAGCATTTAGCCAAAGGAGGATTCCTCTTCACGCCTAAGCTCCGCCCCCGACTCCGGGTCTTCCCCGAAGGCTGTTCCTGGAATAAAGGTAGGAGAAATGCTCCCTGCACTGCCCTGACTCTGAGTACACTCATGGTCACTCTGCTCCCTCCCATACACTGCCCCTGTACAGTCCCCCCATACTGCCCTCCACTACCCCCCCCATTATACTGCCCCCCTCCCATTTTACTGCCCTCCACTACCCCCCCAATATACTGCCCTCTACTACCACCCCTCCCATCATACTGCCCCAATCCCATCATACTGCCCCCCCTCCTATTATACTGCCCTCCACTGCCACCCCTCCTATTATACTGCCCTCCACTAACCCCCCCCCCCCCCCATTATACTGCCTTTCACTGCCACCCCCACCCATCATACTGCCCCCCTCCAATTATACTGCCCTCCACTGCCACCCCTCCCATTATACTGCCCTCCACTACCACCCCTCCCATCATACTGCCCTCCACTACCACCCTTCCCATCATACTGCTCGCCCTCCACTAAACCCCCTCCCATTATATTGCCCTCCACTACCATCCCTCCCATCATACTGCCCTGCACTAACCCCCCCTCCCATGATACTGCCCTCCACTACCTCCTCTCCTATCATACTGCCCTCCACCCCATCATACTGCCCTCCGCTGCCTCCCCTCATATCATACTGCCTTCCACTGCCTCCGCCCCCAACATACTGCCTTCCACTGCCACCTCTCCCATCATACTGCCCTCCACTGCCACCAACTCCCATCAAAAACTGTAAAAAAAAACTCTAAAAAATAAAATGGATAAAATATAATGGTAAAAAATAACAAAAATAAAATAACAACAATAAAAAAAACTACTGATCCTGTCCACTGCCCTACTGACCATGTCTACTGCCCTACTGACCATGTCTACTGCCCTACTGACCATGTCTACTGCCCTACTGACTGACACCATTCACAGTCCACACTGACACCACTGGCGGAACTACCAGCAAAGGTTGCACTTGCAACTAGGCCCTGGCCTTCTGCCACCATGGCCGGGCCCAATCTGCTGTGGGACCATGAAGGGTGATGGGATCAGTGGGAAGGGCTCTGGGCTCGAAGGGAATGGCCCAGGCTGGAGGTCGGGGGGGCCCTTCATGGTTTCTTGCACCAGGGCCCCTGAAGGTTCTAATTACGCCTCTGCTGCACCCTGTATATAGCTCATCCAGCACCCTGTGCCCTGTATATAGCTCGCCTCAGAACCCCGAACCCTGTATATAGCTCATCCCAGAACCCTGCACTCTGCACATTGCTCATTCCAGAACCCTGCACTCTGCACATTGCTCATTCCAGAACCCTGCACTCTGCACATTGCTCATTCCAGAACCCTGCACTCTGCACATTGCTCATTCCAGAACCCTGCACTCTGCACATTCCAGAACCCTGCACTCTGCACATTGCTCATTCCAGAACCCTGCACTCTGTGCACAGCTCATCCCAGAACCCTGCACTCTGTGCACAGCTCATGCCAGAACCCTGCACTCTGTGCACAGCTCATGCCAGAACCCTGCACTCTGTGCACAGCTCATGCCAGAACCCTGCACTCTGTGCACAGCTCATGCCAGAACCCTGCACTCTGTGCACAGCTCATGCCAGAACCCTGCACTCTGTGCACAGCATTCTTTTATCCTTTTTTTTTTTTTTTAAATGAATGTGCTGGGGTATGTATGTATCCATGAGACTCTTGCTTGTGGAACAATAATAAAAGCATATTTTATAGATACAAGGAAGCCCAAGTTTTGTTTAATGATGCCCATTAAGCTCCTCCCACTGTCAAAAGTTTGACCACGCCCACATTTGCCGCAGCGCGCTATGCAAGGTTACTTCCTTCCTCAAGTGTCCCTCATTCTGAAGTTCAAAAGTTGGGAGGTATGCTTATGCACTGTAGTTCACCTTTGGAATCTTTTTCCACTACACATCGCTGTGTGACACAGTTTTGGAAGATTTTTTTCACGTTTTAAAGGACTATTATTACCTTAAGGATTACATATTATTTATATATGCTTTTTTCACCACTCATCACTTCTATGATTTATTGCAGTCTGTATATAATAGTTACTATATTTGTAGTGCATATTTATAGTGCATGTTTTTTCGCTTGCCATTATTGATTATAAGAAGATTGTATTTGCACTTTGGATTGAATATATGCATGGCACTTTGATATAATTTTTAGGCACATTTATTAGTTTCTTATTTATTGACTAGTATGTGAATTATTTATTTTTTTGTGCATGAATAAGATCACTTACCATAAGCACAATATACTTGAAGTGTGATATCCAGTAGCACAGTATATTTAATTATACAGAACTATTTAATATTTGGCACAGTGTGCTCTTGGATGGGATATATAATAGCACTATTTTCTGGTTATACGAATTGGTTTGGGATTTGAAGCACAGGCACTAGGCACCTTTATGCTGATAAGGTGAATGCATATATAGGTTCATACCTGAGCGCAGCGCATTTCTTTATCTACACTTAATGCACGGCTATGAATATGTGACCTGCGTGTGTGTGTGTGTGTGTATATATGTGTATATATGTGTGTATATGTGTATATATATATATGTGTGTGTATATATATATATATGTGTATGTATGTATATATATATGTGTATGTATGTATATATATATATATATATATATATATATATATATATATATATATATATATATATATATATATATATATATATATATATATATATATATATATATATATATATATATATATATATATATATATATATATATATATATATATATATATATATATATATATATATATATATATATATATATATATATATATATATATATATATATATATATATATATATATATATATATATATATAATGTTTATTTCTGCAGTAGGGCATAGGGTTATTGTGGCTCGCAGGACTTTTTTTTTTCTCTCTAGCTTGGGGTGTCTACTTTCCAAAATGGGGTCATTTGGGGGGGTTTTGAACTGTCCTGGCATTTTATGCACAACATTTAGAAGCTTATGTCACACATCACCCACTCTTCTAACCACTTGAAGACAAAGCCCTTTCTGACACTTTTTGTTTACATGAAAATTTTTTTTTTTTTTTTTTTTTTTTGGAAGAAAATTACTTTGAACCCCCAAACATTATGTATTTTTTTTTTTAAAGCAAATGCCCTACAGATTAAAATGGTGGGTGTTTCATTTTTTTTTTTTTTTTTTTTTTTTTTAACGCATTTTTTGGGGAAAAAAACACACTTTTAAATTTTAATGCACTAAAACACACTATATTGCCCAAATGTTTGATGAAATAAAGATTATCTTAGGCCGAGTACATGGATACCAAACATGACATGCTTTACAATTGCGCACAAACGTGCAGTGGCAACAAAATTAAATACATTTTTAAAAGCCTTTACAGGTTACCACTTTAGATTTACAGAGGAGGTCTACTGCAAAAATTACTGCCCTCGATCTGACCTTCACGGTGATGCCTCACATGCATGGTGCAATTGCTGTTTACGTTTGACGACAGACCACCGCTTGCGTTCGCCATAGCGCGAGAGCAGGGGGCGACGGGTGCTTTATTTTTTTTATTTTATTTTTTTAAATTGGGGTCTATTAGACCTTAGATCTCTCCTCTGCCCTCAAAGCATCTGACCACACCAAGATCGGTGTGATAAAATGCTTCCCCAATTTCCCAATGGCGCTATTTACATCCGGCGAAATCCTAAGTCATAAAATGCTCGTAGCTTCCGGTTTCTTAGGCCATAGAGATGTTTGGAGCCACTCTGGTCTCTGATCAGCTCTATGGTCAGCTGGCTGAATCACCGGCTGCATTCTCAGGTTCCCTGTTGAGACAGAGCCAGAGAAAAACACGGAAGACGGTGGGGGGGGGGGGCATTCCCTCCCACGGCTTGTAAAAGCAGTCTAGAGGCTAATTAGCCGCTAGGTTTGCTTTTACATGAAAGCCGACCGCTGGCTGAAAAGAATGATACCAAGATGATACCTAAACCTGCAGGCATCATTCTGGTATAACCACTCAAAGTCGTGAATGGCGTACCTGAAGACAAAAAAATAATTAACAAAGCACGGTAAAGTATAAAAAATTGCATACCTGAAGAGCAAACCTGATAAAACATAACAATAAAACATTGCAGAATAGAATACAGTAAAAAAAGAGCAGAACAGTAGAGAGAGAATAGAGAGAACAATAAAACAACTATATTTTTTTTTTTTTTTTTTTTTTTTAACTGTAACCGGTTCCAGGTTCGGGTCTCTCAAAATGCGATGGCATCTTGGGAGACCCTGTGAAAGTGTGCCTAGTCTGTGCAGTGCTGTATCCTACGCTAATACTCAACTAGTGAATGGTAGCGTTCAAAACATTCACCAATGCAAAGACCAGGATTATCAGGACAGGAGGGACAATAATAGCGGGTGTCACGTCTATATCCGCGCTTGCTGCAGACACCATCTTTTTTTTGGGGGGGGTTCGTTGGGTAGGGGTACTCGGGAGGACATAAAGAAAATGCCTCTCATGCAGCCGACTGCATTTGGTTGGGGATGTGAATGGGGGAAGTACGGGCGCTGCAGAAGCGGTGGGTTCCCAATTAGGATTGGCGAATGCAGCAGGAAGGGCATTATGGGCACGACGGGCCTGTGTTTGTCTTTTTGGTGGCAGCGGGACACTACTTGTGCTTGCCACCTCACCAGCTTGAACTGCACTTATGGGACTCGCCACGTCACCAAGTGTTACTGCAGTGCTGGTTTGACTATGACCGGGGTGTACTAGGCCGCTGGTGCTTGCCAGTTCAATAAAAAGCTACCAAAAAAACTGTTAGCGATCGCAGGGATCAGGCCTGACTCTGCGAACGCTGCAGTTATGTGTTTAGTGTTTTGTAAGTGACAGTGATCGATCGATACTGCACATGGGTGGGCTGGGCTGGGCGAGGGGCAAAACGCAGTGTTAGTGGGATCAGCCCAGATACCTGCTAACACTGCGTTTTTTTTTTTTTGGAAACCCTAAACTGCTGGGGACACTAGTATAACTATATCTGATCAGATATTGATCCGTACAGATACTATACCACTAAGGGAGGCGTATGCTGCGTGCGTGGGTGTTAGCGGTACTGGCGCTAATCTGATGCTGCCTGGGGCGACTCATATCACCACCGGGCGATCAGGGGGCTAAACCTTTATTCGGTAAACGGCGGGTGCCCTAACAAAATGAACTAACCAGCGTCACCCGTAACACTTATACGGTGCTGAAAGGGTTAACTAGGGGCAATCAAGGGGTTAAAACCTTTTATTGGGTAGTATATAGGGGTCCCTGTCGCTATAAAACGCTGACGGCGAACCTAAATATTTACGTCCCTAACTAGCGTCACCAGCGACACTAATACAGCGATCAGAAAAATGATCGCTTAGCGACACTGGCGACGGGGGGTGATCAAGGGGTTAAAACTTTATTAGGGGGGATCGGGGTGTTTTGTGTGCCTGGCATGTTCTACTGTGTGTAGTGTTTGTGCACTCACATTTCAGTCTTCTCTCCTCTGCGCCGGAATGGAAAATACCGAGCCGAGGAGAGATGACATCATTTCCTTTGCTGCTGTTTAGCATACAGCAGCAAAGGAATGTTCCCATTGGCCAGTGGCGATCGCGAGGGGGGGGGGGGGGCCCACGAACGGATGGGTGTATGAACGTGATTTTGCCTACCCATGCCTCCTTGCCGACGTACATCGGCGTGAGGCGGTCCTTAAGTGGTTAAAGAAACCAGCACCTGGATAAGAAGCTTTCCTACAGATATTTGACCCTCAAAGATTGAACACTACAAAATACTCCAAAAAGAATGTGTTTTTTCATAAACGGAACTTTTCCTATCCAACTAATACCGGTCACAGCACAAGAGTCACTATTTATGATGGATAATTTGCACAATGTTGTATGGATTTGTATGATTTAACACTGGTCACTTTAGAAATGCTGCACTATGCACTTTTTTTGAATAATTGAAGCACCTTAGGTTGCAATTGTACTTGTAACAGTAAGAACTTGGCACCAGTCACATATTTATTCATTTTTGGCACACACACTTTAGGAATTATAAAGTCATTGTAAAGAGTTTTTTTTTTTTTATTTTTTTTTTTTTTTGTCTCCATAAGGGCAGCGTCATACTATTCCTGTTGTTTTTTTTTTTTTTTTTTTTTATAACACTTTCCACCTAGATGATATTGTATCCATATTCATAACTACTTTATTACATAATTTAAAGGGCACAATGCACCTTTGTTGAACAATTGGAGCACCAGTTGTTGTATTTTCACTTCTAATAGAAATATTCGCCACCAGTCAGTTTTATTCAATTTTTGAACACATACAGGTTTTCAAAGCAATTCTATAAGGACACTAGGCAATACATTCACTACAAAGAGAAAACATTTTTTGTCTCCATAAGGGCAGCGCCATACTACTCCTGCTTTTTTTACCATTTTCTAATACTTTCCACTTAGGTGGTATTGTATGTGTAGAGGAGCCATATCCATAACTAAAACATTCAATTCATTGCGCGGATTTACCCCATACACCTACCAGTTAGGATGGCTCCCATAGGGAAACATTGGGAGCTCATGTCGCATGAAATCCAATGTCGGAGCGTTTGTCGGACCAGTGTGAACCCAGCCTTAAAGCTGGGTTCACACTGGTGCGACACGACAGCCGTCCTACTTTGGATCCGACTATGCCCTGCGACATGAAGCCGGCATGTGTCCGACTTTCAATGAACGGGATCCGACTTGAATCCCCGCCAATGCCCGGCACTGTGTTTGGTATGAATCTTTAGGGGGAACTCTGCGCCAAATTTTAAATAAAAAAACGGCATGGGTTCCCCCTCCAAGAGCATACCAGGCCCTTGGGTCTGGTATGGACCTTAAGGGGAACCCCCCTACGCCGAAAACAGCGTGGGGGTCCCCCCAAATCCATACCAGACTCTTATCCGAGCACGCAGGCCGGACAGGAATGGGGGTGGGGACGAGCGAGCGCCCCCCCCCCCTCCTGAACCGTACCAGGCCGCATGCCCTCAACATGGGGGGGTTGGTGCCTTGGGGGAGGGGGGCGTGCTGCGGGGCCCCCACCCTATGTGAATGAGTATGGGGTACATGGTACCCCTACCCATTCACCTAGGGAAAAGTGTCAATAAAAAAAAAAAAAATACACAGGTTTCAAGATTAATTTATTAGGCAGCTCTGGGATCTTCTTCCGACTTCGGGGGGGTGTCTTCTTCCGACTTCTCCCGGGCCCCGCCGCTATCTTCTTCCAGCTCTTTTGCCAGCAGGGGGCCCCGGTCTGCTGCCGCTGTCTTGTCGCCGCTTCTTCTCTTCATCTCTCTTCTTCCGATGTTGACACGACGCTCTCTCCGGCTGGAATGCTCTCTGAGCGCTCTGCTATGGCTTATATAGGCGGTGATATAGGCCTAAGGCTGGGTTCTCACTGGTCCGACAAACGCTCCGACATTGGGAGCTCATGTCGCATGACATGTGAAAATCAATGTTTCCCTATGGGAGCCATCTTAACTGGTCCGACACAAGTCGGTCCGACTTTGAAAATGCTCCCTGTACTACTTTGTTCCGACTTTGATCCTACTTCAGCCTATTGACTATCATTGAAGTAGGATCAAAGTCGGATCCTTGTCCTAACCATCCAACATTGTGTTATTTCCTGCCCCCTGCTGTAGCCCCTCCCATTGTGTTTTTAGTTTTGATTGGTCAAAGGACAAGTGTACTATCTGAAAAGTCTGATCAAAGTAGTATCCTGTTCATGAAAGTCGGATGGATGTAGGACTGATGTCGCAGAGCAAAGTAGGATGAAAGTCGTACTACGGTCATGTAGTATAGTGTGAACCCAGCCTAAGACCCGGTTCACACAGGGGCAACACGACTTGCAGGTCGCCTCAGCGAGGCGACCTGCAAACGACTTCCGCGGCGACTTGCAAAACGACTTCTGTATAGAAGTCTATGCAAGTCGCCCCCAAAGTCGTACAGGAACCTTTTTCCAAGTCGGAGCGACTTGCGTCGCTCCGATTAGAACGGTTCCATTGTACAGAACAGGAGGCGACTTGTCAGGCGACTAGGTCGCCTGACAAGTCGTCCCTGTGTGAATGGGCTCTTAGGGGGATTGGGCTGCCTCCAGGCCCACCTGCCCCTCATCTATCCATTTAATGCATGTGCTTCGATTGTGGCGACGCTTATAAATTCAGTAGCTTTAGGACTGCAAGCATACATAGGGTGCTGTGAAGAGGCCTTGCAGCTTATGCATGTGTTTGCAAATGCGTGCTAACTAAACCCCTGTTTTTAACGCAGACTGTTGGACGGGTTAATTTGGTCAGTTGGCAGACTGGTGAGTTGAGCTATGGAATGTTCTGTTTTTGTCTTTCATGTGTTTGCCCTTCCATGTGCTCCTTGCTGTGAAGGCCAGTTATAGGTGGGGGCAGGGGCCATTTGTTTGTTACTGGTGTAAAATATGGTCCGGGGACACACTGTACACCTTTTGCTGCCATTGTGATCTTGCTGGGTGTCCAGTGTGTTCATGTTCCTTTTTAAGGGGGATTGGGCTGCCTCCTGGCCCACCTGCCCCTCATCCTATCCATTTAATGCATGTGCTTCCATTGTGGAGACTCTTATAAATTCAGTAGAGTTAGGACTGCAAGCATACACAGGGTCTCTATAAGGCCCCTTGCTCGCTTGGCATGAGCCTAGCCAGGCAATTTAAGGGAGTTGAGCGACTTATAGTACAGGAGCTGAATTGTACGTTTTTGACTTTTAGCCCGGGTTCACACTTATGCAAATTTGGATGCGGATTTCTCCACATTCAATTCGCATGACAGGAGACTGTGACTGCTCTCAATGGAGACGGTTCACACATCTCCGGTGCGGCTGTGGAGCGGATTGCATAGGGGCCCTGTGTCTTTGGCTTTGTTTCAGATGCAAATTCAGGCAAAAATTTGGGCCTGAAATGGAGAACAGGGAGGCACCGGACCCCTGCTGTGAGCCACATCCGAATTAAGTGTGAATCCTGCCTAATGGAAATTTATCAAAATTCCATATTAACATGCATTTTTGCAGGTGCTTCGATTAAAATCTATGGGGCCAAAAACATGCAATTCTGCCCCAAAGAAGCTGATTTACTTTTTTCAAGCATCGTGCCACAACTTGCATACAACTCTGAACAAGCTCATTGAGAATAATGGTATACTTCAACTTTAGCATGGCTGCGATTTGGGAATCCTGTAACAAAATGCTGAGGCGAGAATGGGTCTAACAGTTGCTACAAGGTTCCCACAGCTTCTGATTAGGTAAGGCCAATTATGTCTTCAGCAATGAAGTTCAGGTTGTAAAACCTGCCATTTTTATACATGAGGGTCTATGTGAACAGCCTGCCTGTAGGGGTGAGAGACGCACTAAAAAAAAAAGATAAATCTCCCCTTATCCCTGTGTTTTTAAGGCCTCATGCACATGACGAGACGCCAGTGCAAACTCTCTGCTGAACACACGTTTTTAAAAGCTGAAACCGGCGTTTAGAAACGCCCGTTGTGCCGCGTTTTACCGCGTTTGCGTCTAGAAGCGTCTGCAGAGCAGAGAATGACATTTTGCGACCCAACTTTGGGGCCCCGTATCCCTGGGCCACTTGGTGCTAGGAACACCAAATTTGGTGTGCTAACACAGTGGAACCAGCACTACAACATATCCAAATTTGGGGCACCAAGTGGCCCCGAGATACAGGGCCCCAAAGTAGAGTCGGAAAATGTCAAGCACTTCTGCAGCAGAGAATGACCTTTTGTGACCCGACTTTGGGGTGTCTCGGGGCCACTTGGTGCTAGGAACCCCAAATATGGTTATGTTAGTGTTCGTCCAACTGCGTTAGCACACCAAATTTGGTGTGCTGACACAGTGGAACCAGCACTACAACATATCTAAATTTGGGGATACTAGCAGCAAGTGGCCTCGAGATATGGGGCCCCAAATTCGGGTCGCAAATGTCAAGCACTTCTACAGCAGAGAATGACATTATGGGGCCCCAAAGTTGGGTCACAAATCTTAAGGCCACTTGGTGCTAGAA
The DNA here is from genome assembly GCA_037952835.1 of Lithobates septentrionalis. Taxonomy (NCBI): domain Eukaryota; kingdom Metazoa; phylum Chordata; class Amphibia; order Anura; family Ranidae; genus Lithobates; species Lithobates septentrionalis. The sequence continues at coordinate 160,842 of JBBDGP010002617.1, read as the reverse complement.
ACCCCAAATTTGGATATGTTGTAGTGCTAGTTATACTGTGTTTGCACACCATATTTGGGGTTCCTAGCACCAAGTGACCCCAAGATATGGGGCCTCATAGTTTGGTCATAAAATGTTCCTTTAAAAACACTTATAAACGCAGTACCGGCGTTTAGCCGGGTTTGGCGTCTGAAACATGGAAAACTTTTGCGTCTGAACCCTTTTTTTTTTTTTTTTTTTTTTTGCTTCTGGAAAAACTAGGTTAAACGCAACTGCATAAACGCCAAAAAACGAGACTGTGTACATGGACACATAGGAGAACATTGAATGGGTTCAGGAGCAGTTGAAAAAAGTGTCCAACTGCCTCTGAACATGCGTTTTAACAGCGTCTCGTGTGCATGGGGCCTAAGTGGACTGACCATTAAATAAATCACACAGTATATAAATCAGTAGGGCACACAAATAAGTAACAAATACATATATAAATAAAAAAGTGGCTCTGATCCTGGGTATAGAGGGTTAAAACCCCTATCAGGTTTTATTCATATCCATTTGATATTTTAACATTTTGGCATGTTACAACCAAAAACATAAATGTATTGTATGTGATAGACCAACACAAAGTGGCACATAATTGTGAAGTAGAAGGAAATTGAGATTAATATAATCACCTTTTCGCTGCAAGTCTTTTTGGGTTTGTCTCTACCAGCTTTGCACATCTAGAGTGACATTTTTGCCCATTCTTTGCAAAATGGCTCAAGCTCTGTCAGCTTGGATTGGGCGCGCTTGTGAACAGCAGTTTTCAAATCTTGCTGCAGATTCTCAATTGGGTTTAGGTCAGGACTTTGACTAGGCCATTCTAACACATCAATATACTCTGATCCAGGGCGAGGATGGCAAACTGCGCCCCTCCGTTTTTTAAGAAATCTGTCATTTCAACACAAGAATATACAGTACTTAAAACAATACAAATTCAATTAGGTTTAATGCGATAGAGTTCACTCACACATTTTAAATATATGTATTTTTCTTGGAGGCACTTTCAAATCTGCATGTAGAAAGGCCTGTTAACTGTTTTTGTTTGTGTGGGTTTTTTTCTGTCAAGGCCCATGTGAACATATTAAAGTTTTTTCAGTTTTGCATTATTTTGTGAGGTAGTGCCCAAATGCACATCAATAGAAAAAATATCAATATAAACTTCTCAACCAACATACATGGCCCTCAGCAAAAAAGAACCTCAATACAAAATATTAACATATAAAAGTGCAAAATCAAGGGATTACACTATTTCTCACTGAAACATGTAACCTTCAACTGTAATCTTTCCTAAAGGTACTGACTGGGAAGGGGTTAACATCTAGGGGGAATCAAGGGGTTGTGTCTAACAATGTGTAATGTGAGCTGCTTTTTACTACTGACTGATTTGTTTATTTTCCTTGCTTTGCACAGAAAAGAAAAAAAGTGATTGTTCCTCTGTACAGAGCCTGTACAGAGCTCTGGGCTGTGATTAGACACAGCCGATCAGCAGCTCCCAGCCACAAATAACAGACTCTCGCTGTGTACAATCACAGGGGAGTAGGTGGGAGAAGCATGCACCCAAAACAGGCAGCGACATGTGGGTATGTCCTGGTGGCTGTAGCTGCCACATGCAGTGGGTTAGCAAGTGGTTAATTAGCAATGTTATTGGTAATATGCCCCAGGAAGGGGGTTAATGCACTGTCACTGATGCATTAGTGGCACCAGTGTCTGTTAATTAACCCACTGGTGCCACTAATGCAGCACAAAGGGGTTAACTGCCACTGGCCACTAATGCATCAGTGACAGTGCAATAACCTCCTTCCTGCTACATATTACCAATACCATTGCTAATTAAGCAAACTCCCCTCAGCGACCCCCCCCCCCCCCATTCAGAGTTAATTATGCCATCTGCAGATGGCAATCTGCTTACTCCCATTTTAATAGCTCCGGCGGGTGGCAGCACTCCATGTTCGTTACCCATCCCACCTCTTATTGAAGTCCTGCTGGCTGGGACTAGGAATTGCCTGTCGGGCGCAGCGGCGACTCTAAGAACAATAATATAGGTGGGGCACATAAAGATGCCACAGTCAACTTGGGGGGCACTAATAGTTCTTACCAGTAAATCATACTACCGAAAATAAACTAAATAAAATATACATACATCAAGAGTAATGTGGTATTTTTATTGTCTTTTTGTGGAACCACACCATCAATGTTAGAACTCATTAACACAAGTGGTGAGGGGGGCTGTTAAACCCTGCAGTTGAGCCAAGTTTTTACCCCCCTGCTACTCCAGTTAGCTGCATACAGTCACTGGTTGTGGGTGTCTAATGCTTTCTAAAGAGTGATCTGCATGTGGATTGCTCTTCAGAAAGCAAAACTAGTATGAATGAGCCCTAAGGCTTTAAGGTGAAGCAGAAAGACAGAACACACAGACCCTGCATTCTTTTCTCCCAAGTAGAGATTTAATGTAAGAAACATGATTTCTGCTGGTTTAAAGGAATGCAGGTCTGTGTTCTGTCCCTCTGATGATCTTTCACAGCCCGGTGTCAGGATGAACATGAAAAGACTGTAAGAGCGTGTCTTCCTCGGATCCTGTTCCCCTCTCTGCTGCCTGCACTAAACAACCACTCTACCATGCTGCTGCCCCCCTCCCTATCACTGACTATATCCATGCGGCTGCTTTCTATTTCTGAAGCAAAGGAAAAAAACTCACTGACTCAGGAGCAGAGGGGTCATTTTAGCCTCCTCCCTCCTCCCCTCGCTCTCCTGTTTTACATGTTTAAAACAGTTTTTTTTGCTATAAAATTACTTACAACCCCCAAACATTTATATATTGTTTTTCTAACGCCCTATAGAATAAAATGGGCAGTCATTGCAATACTACTTTTTTTTTTTCACACCGTATTTGCGCAGCGGTCTTACAAGTGTGAATTTTTTTCCCAAAACAAAAAAAAAAGCACTTTTTTGAATAAAGAAATAAGACAACAGTAAAGTTGGCCCCAATTTTTTTTATTATTTTATTTATTTATTTTTTTATATTGTGAAATGTAGTACTAACTCACGGTGGAGCTGCTGATTTAAAGCGGGCTGTTTCCGTCACCTTTTTTACCTGTAGTTTCACCAATACCAGACTTGGAGTCCACGTTGAGCTTATTATCTGACAATGTAGGCACCAGTCACTTTAGTACTTTTCCAATGCTTTATTGGGAGATAACTGGAAGAAGTAGCAGGAAAGAGGTAGAAGAAGAGTTGCAGGGAAGTTCAAATACCTTTTCTTGGTGTAGAACTATGGAATTGAAATCACAGATGAATGATTCTTCAGCTCAGGATTAAATCTTTTCCCGCCCGGATAGGTCTCTCTCACTTGCCTAGCAGCTGGAGTGCAGCACGAACAGAAACTCTGCCACAGACTTGAGTAGAACAAAACTGCATGATCCTCTGCCACAGGATGTAGTATTTTTCGATGAACAGTAACTCAGTACCAGAACCTTTAAGCCGACCCGGCAGTACTATGTGGTAGGTTAACTTAAGATGCGTCCTCCAATTGAGTCACCAGGCCCCTCTCCAGACCAGTGCTTCGCATGATCCTTCCAAGACGGGTCCTCCCCTGGATTCCTCTTAATTGTCTGGCTTTTTCCCGCAGGACAGACAGCACAGGACCATCTCTGCAGTAGTTGTAGTAGGCCCCAGACAGACTTCTGGGCCCACCCACACGCTGCAGCAACGCAGTCCTCCAACCCGGAGGACCACGAGGTAAGACTACTAGCACATACATGTCGGCCAGGAGGGCCAGCAGGTGGAAAGAAAAGACCCAGAAACATGGTGTCTGTCCCTTAAATACCCTGTCCCAGAATTCACCGCAGGGGACAACCTCTGCCGAGTTACTTCTGGGAAAGAGCACTCAATACACCTCAGTCTGTCGCTTTCCAGCTCCGGTCTGTAGTGACACCGACATCTACAGGCGACAGGGTGGAACTGCACGCAACACAACCAAGGCTGGAAAAGAAGCTAATTTAACAATAGATTGAATCTGAACTATGTACAGAACAGATGACCCACTAAATTTGTATATAAGCGGTAGATTAAAAATCTACCAGTGCTACAAAAGATAATGTTACGCCGAGTAAATTGATACCCAACATATCGCGCTCAAAAGTTTGACGCCATTCCATGAGCGGGTGCTTTTATCCTCAAATCTCCAAATCTACAGGTTGTATGTTTTGGTTACAGAGGAGGTCTAGGGCTTGAATTATTGCTCTCGCTCTACCTATCACGGCGATACCTCACATATGTGGTTTGACCACTGTTTTCATATGCGGGCGCTACTCGCGTGTGCGTTCGCTTCTGCGCGCGAGCTCGTCGGGATGGGGCATTTTAAAACCTTTTTTTTATTATTTTTCTTTATATGATTTTATTTATTTTTACACTGTTTAAAAAAGTCACTTTTTTTTTTTTTCCTATTACAAGCAATGTAAACATCCCTTGTAATAGAAAAAAGCATGACAGGTCCTCTTAAATATGAGGTTAAAGAGACCTCAGATCTCATATTTGCACTAAAATGCAATAAAAGTAATTTAAAAAAGACACTGAAAAAAATATGCCTTTTTTAAGACGTATGGGCGGAAGTGACGTTTTGACGTCGCTTCCGCCCTGCAGTGTCATGGAGACGAGTGGGCGCCATATTCCCCTCACTCGTCTCCAGGCACAGAAAGGGGACTGACTCAAACGCCTCCGCCGCTGCCGACGGCTCCGGTAAGCGGCTGAGGGCACTAGATCGTGGCGGGAGGGGGGGCCCTCTCCCGCCACCGATAAAAGTGATCTCACGGCCAATCCGCTGCAGAGACCACTTTTATCTTGTAGCCGACCGCCGCACAAAAACTGGGATACCGGGGTTATGGCAGCTAGCTGCTGCCATAACTATATCCGCCGGCAAAGTTGGGATGTACATCGGCGTGCGGCGGTTGGCAAGTGGTTAAAGTTGTACAAATCTGGCAGCAGGGGAAAGGGGAGGGGCTGGAGTAGCATGATTGGATAAGAATTGGCATGTGACTGCACAGATCACTCCCTATGTGGACCAAGCACTGGTATGACATCATCCTGCATCTTCTTGCTGTGTTGTGAGTTTTAGCTTTCTGCGCATACAAACAGGGGCGGGCTGGGGGGTGGGAGCACTGCTCACTTCAGGAGCCGGGTCTGCTGCAGTGATTGTGACAAGCAGGAGACCCGGTCTGCGCTTCAATTGGAGCAGATGGACAGCCTGGCTGTGTGAGCGCTACTCGCATTAACATTGGAGTCAGCGAGGAGAGGGAGGGGGGAAGATATCACTGCAGGAGCTGACAGGCATGCTCTCGCTTGTGAGATTACTCTACCTGATAGAGAAATGAGGGGCACTTTTTGACTTTTAGCTCGGGCTCACACTTATGCAAATTTGCATGCAGATTTTTCCACATTCAATTTGCATGACCGGAGACTGTGACGGCTCTCAATGGAGCCAGTTCACACATCTCCAGTGCGGCTGTGGAGCGGATTGCACAGGGGTCCTGTGTCTTTGGCTCTGTTTCAGATCCAAATTCAGGCAAAAATTTGGGCTTCTCCACAACTTTATCCCTAATATGTCTGGTGTTTCTTGGCCTTCATGATTCTGTTTGTTCACTAAGGTTCCGTAACAAACCTAAGGGCTTCACAGAACAGCTGCATTTATACTGATATTTAATTGCACACAGGTGGACTCTATTTACTAATTAGATGACTTCTGAAGGCAATTGGTTCCACTAGATTTTAGTTAAGGGTATCAGACTAATGGCCCATATACACGATCCGAAAACGGTCGTCTGAGGAAGGATCGTACGATATTCGGATCGTGTGTACACTACTTTCGACAGCGGATCATGACCGTTCATTCGATATTAGTCGATCGGACATACACGAAAATTTTTCCTCGTACGATTTTCGTTTTAGTCTGAAAATACAATACAAATACATGACATCACTTCCGAACTTTTTTTTTTTCTGTAGTACGAGAATTTTTGTGACTATTAGCTATTCAATTTTTACTTGCGAGAACGGTCATACGATATTCGGAACGTGTGTACGAGGCATTAAGCTCCATTCACACAGGCTGAATATCGAAAGATATCAGCTGGTTCAAAAGTCCAACATTCAGCCCGTGTATGCCACCCTGTCTGAGAGAAGCTGGCTTCTGTCGGACGAGTCTGCTGGGAAACTAGCAGCCGACTGACTCCCAATCAGCGCTCTCAGCCAATGACTGAAAGCTCTGATCGGAGTGGTTGTCCCCCTGTCGGAACACAACAATTTTGCAGGGAGAACAGTTTTGCAGGGAGATCGCTATACTAACTTCGCATAGTTAGTACAGCGATTTTGACCAGAGCTGACTTTTTTTTTTTTTTTTTTCCTCCCTATTTTGGGGGAGGGGTGGTGGGAATTCATAGTGTGTACCAGGCTTTAAGGGGGCTGAATACAAGGGCACACCATACTTTTCAGAAATTTTTGAAAACCATTGATCATTTTCCTTCCACTTCACAATTTATGTGCAACTTTGTTAGTCTATCACATAAAATACATGTAGTTTTGGCTGTAACGTGACAAAATGTGAAAAAATTCAAGGGGGTATGAATACTTTCAAGGCATTGTATCTGTCTCTCATTGGGGAGATTTCCCTTCACTTCCTGAACAGGAAAAAAAAACAGGAAATCCCACCAAGGTGAGGTAATCCCTGATTGTCACCAGAGCTAGTGCCCTATTGGATGATTTCCCTTCTATTCCTGTTCTGGGGACAGCCTAACAATTGGAATTTTTCTTTTACTTTCAAAGATGATGATGGTAAACATGACAAAAAGAGCATGAATATCCCTAACAGACACACGGACAGCAATAAGAACCTGACAAGTGTTCTAATTCTCCTGCACTCTATCCAAAACTAAATACTGTATTTATTGGTGTATAACTCACTTTTTCACTGTGAAAATCGGGTGCAAATGGCATGTGCATATTATACACCAGTACTTCAATTTTAGCTTCCTCAGAGGACAGGGAGGGGGGGTGGGACGAGCGCCATCAGATTACATACAGTGAGAATCTCTTGTTTACTTGGCAGCTTCTGTAATAGGAAGTCCCGTCTCCTGGGCCGCCATTGAACCACTGTTCTGCCTATCATAGGAGATTGTCACTGTATGTAATCTGTCGGCGCTTGTCCCACCCCCCTCCCTGTTCCCTCTAGACTGCAGATGGGCATTGATCAGGCTGCACTGATGGCAATGGTGAGACTGCAGATGGGCACTGACCTTTATTTTGCTTCAAAGTTCCCTATTTAAAATTTGTAGTCCCCTTTCCCTGGAACTTCCCTCTTAAAATGAATGTTCATGTTTTACGCCTGTAAATATGGTAAATAACCCATATCTTGACCTTGCAGTTAAACAATGTAGTACACCTGCTGGTCCATGATGCTTTGCCTGCAAACTTAACTTGGCTTGAAGCGTTTGACAGCTTCACCTGGGGTCAATAGGACTGCACAGCAACCATGAGTCAGCCAGTTGGCTCCTGGTTGCTGTGTGGTATTTCAATACAAAAACCCACTTGGGATTAAAAAAAAAATACAGAATGAATGCCTTGCAGGCCCTGCTCTACCACCCTCTGAGACATGGCCCACTGCTTTTCAGAGGGTGGCAGAGATTGTAGACTTTTCTACTTAATCGCATAAGCGCTGAACTGTTAAGACATCCTTTAGCCCATACATTAAAAAAATAAACAAATAAAAAAAAAAACACACATGAATATAAAAAAAGGCTTGCCTTTCAGCCAAAGACATATATACAGCATAAAACCCTGTCCCATGTTATGTTAGAGCAGTTCCGCCCTATGTAGCATGCCAGAAGTGATCTTGTTATGTCTGTTCAGCAGGATGTCATTTCAAGAACTTCTAAACTTGACATACTTGGCTCTGCATTATCTTTAATTCTTGATGTGCTATTAGCAAAGACTATGCACACACTGATAATGAGTGGTGTCAAGCTTCCTGGTGCCCTTTATTACACTAAGTAAGCAAATTGGTTTGTCCCATGGTTTTCTTATCAGTTGTTGCTGCATGTATTTACTTTGATAATAGTCTGTCACTGCCTACTTGTTACGTTTTTTTTTTTTTTTTTTTTTTTTTTTTTTTGTTCTAATGTCCTTCAGGCCATAAATGGATGTTTTGAGTAACCAAATACATGTTGTGTACCAATGTAACTTGTCTGATTGAAAAATATATATAACAAACCTTTTCAATGAATATTACTGCAAGTCAAAATGAGACATACATGTAGGCAGCTGTAGTACAGGGCAGCCTAGTTGGCTGCAAGAGGTAGTGGGTTAGCAAGTGTATATTCTCACTTTCCAGCCTATTTGATATGTTTATGTGTTCATATGTTCAGAGCTGTTTGGCCTCTATAATTGTCTCCAGCACCATTTTAGAGAAGCCTGGTGTCCTGATAGGACAATCAAATCTCGGGAGATTTGGTCAGCCATTTTTGGGTGGATACTTGATATAAGAAAGCCCAGCCACGTTTTAGTTGAGTTCACGTGTGTGCATAGACAGGGGGAGAGAACCTGCTTGTCAGGGAGAGTTAGGAGAAGGTAGGGACAGTGTTCCGGCCTGTGACGGATAGCTCAGGGTTCCTACGGAGCCCTGTATCGGCAATTGTGGTCAGATGAAAGACTCCCCATTGTGGATAATAAAACCGGTGTACTCGCTGTGAGGGCGGGACAAGTGTATCAGATGCCTATATCCATCTGCTGAAGGAATACCGCTGTTACCGGGTAGTGTGTATGTGTGAATATCAGCCTCTACAGATACGCATTGTGTGCTTGGGTTTATACTGTGTCAGTCAGTGGAAAGTGCCTATAGTGCTGACGAATACAACTACCGCTTACATCAGAAGTGACTGTGCTCTGTATCTGTACCTCCCTGCTTTGAGTGAAACTACTTGCATTACTGCTGTAAATACTCTTTCTACTAGTCTCTCCGGTAATAAACGTTGCCTGGTTTTATAAAGTCAGTATGTGCGATTCCCTCTGTGAAGCTGCTACACCCGCTTACATACAGTAACTAATGCATTGATGTCTATATTAAATGTACTGTTTATTGGGGTGCATTGAGAATATGGGAAATAAATATTGCCAGGGCCATCCAACACTAAGGGGTCTTGCAGAATTGATAATGCAGTTTTGTGGCTGAAGAGCTGTTATGAGGTATGGCTAAAGCTTTTTTGCCCATGCTTCTCTTCTGGATCACAGGTGTGCACTTACAAGTCTGCAACTTAAAACTGCAACTTTTTGCACTTCCGTGACCCAGAATCGGCTGATGGTAGGCTATAGTCCGCTATCGGCTGACATCCAGGCTCTAGAGCAGTGATGGCGAACCTTGGCACTCCAGATGTTTTGGAACTATGTTTCCCATGATGCTCATGCACTCTGCAGAGTGCATGAGCATCATGGGGAAACAGGGGAATTTTTACTAAAGGCAAATCCACTTTGCACTACAAGTGCACTTGGAAGTGCAGTCCCTGTAGATCTGAGGGGGGGGGGGGGGGGGGGCATGCAAGGAAAATAAAAAAACAGCATTTTTGTTTGTACGTGATTAGATGATAAAAATCAGCAGAGCTCCCCCTCATTTCAGATCTTCCCCCTCAGATCTACAGCGAGTGCACTTGTAGTGCAAAGTTGATTTGCCTTTAGTAAATCAACCCCATAGTTCCAAAACATCTGGCGTGCCAAGGTTTGCAATCACTGCTCTAGAGTTATCCTGAGCATATTGTTGGAATCCACCTAGCTGCCTGATTAAAAGCTGGCTCAGCCTCTCAGCAAAATGGCTGAGAGCCAAAGACAGCTGTGCCTGCCCCCTCTCCAGCCCGGGTGCATCAGTAACTGCTGGAGGGGCAGCGTGGAGAACGGTGACTCACAGCTATCTGCTCTGAGAGAACTTGGGTGCTCATAAGATTGTCCCAGTAGAAGTCTTTGGAGATGAAACGCGTCAGTTTTCGCTACGCTTGCTCCCCACATTGCTTATTTTTTTTTTTTTTTTTTATCCATTTTTACCTATTTTTGTGATCACTATTTTGTACTCCTTTATTTGATGCCGTCTGGGTTTTTTTTTCCTACACTATATGGAGTCCTGTGTGCAACAACAACCTCCAGACGGCTCCCCTGTGTAGTGGAAGTCCTTCACTACATTGAAGATCCATAAGGAAATTAAGGTTGCCAGCCTGACCATCACAGGTAAGGAGTGGAATCATCCCTTTTTATAGCGTGACCGCTCTTGAGCCAACTGTAATCCTGTGGCACTTGGTCCACATAAGCCAAATGGTAAGTGGGTCCAAGATATCTGGTAAGAGTACCCACCTTATTACTCGTATATTGAGGTTTTCTTCACAACTGCAGTTATTTGCACATCGTTTGTTATCTGTGTGCAATTGAAGATTTGCTACTAAGCATGGGATGGACATATCTTTGAATTCTTCAGTGAACTTTGGACTTTTCATGTGTTTATTCACTACTATTTTATAAGACATTATTGTTCACTATTCCTTGTTTATAGCGCTACACTGTATATATTCCTATTCTGTTTTGGACTTTAAGTGTTAGCAGCTTTCCATTCTCCTTCCTGAAACGTGGTTTAGCGCAGTTAGTCCCACTTTTATTTGCTCATAAGTTTACTCAGTTCTCGGTCTTGGAGATGGCTGGGGACAGCTGCAGCATCACACTGATGCTGCAGCATAGAGGTGTGTGTGTGTTTGTTTTTTAGGTGGGGGGGACTTCTCTTTTTTTTTTTTTTTTTTTATTTTTTTTTTATTTTTTTTTTTTTTTTTTAATCTCTGCATATCTTTTAGTGACTCCGGTGAACACTACCAATGCCACCCATTACAAAGGAGTCTACGGCTTGTTCACATGCCAGCTAATATTACCCTCCTCCTCCCTCCCCCTCCAGTCGTTGCAGTGCAGCCCCCATTAACTTGAATGAGTTGCATTAGGCGGTGGTACCTCCTACCAAATGCCACATGTGTCATTTTCGCCATGGCATGTGTAGAGCCCTTGTGTTTTTAATCAAAAAATGCTTTTCTTGTCCCCCTGGCAGTCTGGGAGCGAGTACTAAAACTTTCAATTCAAGTTACAATCTGATTATACAATCTCTGTACATTTTTTTTTTTTTTTCATTTACACTACGCAGAGTAGTATGAGGGCCTACCTAAACAATACACCAATTTGTAGCATCAGGCAAGCTCGTGCATTAAATATGCTAGACATAAGTTCCCTTTGCCCATAATATGCAAAGTAACAGGACTTCTTTGAAGAAAACACAGTAAGGCTTCATGCAAACAGCCAAAAAGATGGCATACACTACAAATGGAGCGTAAATTGAGCTACAGGTGCGGTGGACAGCCTTCCATTGCAATGAATAGGTGTACGTTGCTGTATGAGGGTTTCCAAGGTTGTGTGTGCAAGTTTAAAAAAAGGGCTAGCGTGAAACCCTTGTAAAGCAACATTCATTGGCTGTACGCTGAATCTTTGACTCCAACTTTCAGTGCTCCATGCAGTCGCTTGTGTTTTTTTTTTTTTTTTTTTTCCCCTTTTTGCTGCCCTCTGTGCTTGACATGGGATTTACCGTATTTATCGGCGTTTAACACGCACTCCAAGTTTAGGAGGGAATTTTAAGGGAAAAAAAACTTACATTTAAATGCCCATCAATGCAGCCTTATCAGTGTCCATCTGCAGTCTTGTCAGTGTCATTGAAGCCTTGTTAGTGCAGCCTTGCTCTGCTCACAATCGGCAGGGATCAGCGTATAACACGCTCCCACGATTTTCCCCTGATTTTAAGGGGGAAAAAAAGTGTTATACGTTGATAAATACGGTACTTATATCGGCTGATGCTATCTCTTGGGCCCAGTACATTAACACATGATTATACAGCCCTGGCCAAAAGTTTTGAGAATGACACACAAATATCAATTTTCACAAAGTCTGCTGCTTCAGTGTTTTTAGATCTTTGTCGGATGTGTTTCTCTTTTTTTTTTTTTTTTTTTCCCCCTTACCTGCAAGGAAAAGGCATACTGCGCTAGTATGCATTGCATTTTAGCACAGGGCTCAAAATTTCAAGTCCTGAGCTACTAACCAGGCCTTAAGGGTTACTCGCCACCAGTTGCCCCACCCAACTCCTACCATGCCCTGCCCCAATGCACGCCCTCATAAGTTCTCATGAAATGACACTTAATTGTTTTATGCAGAATTAAGTTACACAAATAAATATTAACAACTTTATCACCCATGCCCATCAATGCAGCCTCACCCGTTCCCATCAACGCAACGTGACCAGTGCCCACTAACGCAGCCTCACCTGTGTCCATTGCAGGGTCACCGGTGCAGCCTCACCTGTGCAGAGGGGGCGGCCGGTTTATTATAGCTGAAGAGAGCGTAGGGGGGGGGGGGGGAAGAGGAGATTCGGCTTGATCAGAGCAGGGTTTACCCACTGTAACAGCTTTACATTACAATTGGAGTCTGCGCGCTGTGACAGACAGAATGCGCCCTGGCATTGGACCGTCGTTCTTTCTGTCACAGGTGCGGGGTCAGGAGGGGGGGCTGTGTGTGACGGCGCGCGGACTCCAATTGTAATGTAATGCTGTTACAGCGGGTAAACCCTGCTCTGTGATCAAGCCGGATCTCCTCTTCCTCTGGCCGCCCCCTCTGTTCCTCCAATTTTTTTATTTTTTTTTTCTCTGGGAGAACGGCTCCCATTAACCCCCGCGTGCCGGCGGTGCTCTCCCCCACCAGATTTGTGTCGTGCCCCCCCTGCCTATTGAGGATTGACCACAAGTTCTCAATGGGATTAAGGTCTGGGGAGTTTCCTGGCCATGGACCCAATGTTTTGTTCTCTAAGCCACTTGTCACTTTTTACTTATGCCAAGGTGCTCCATGCTGGAAAAGGCATTGTTCGTCACCAAACTGTTCTTGGATGGTTGGGAGAAGTTGCTCTTGGAGGATGTTTTTGTACCATTCTTTCTTCATGACTGTGTTCTTGGCACAACTGTGAGTCCACTCCCTTGACTGATAAGCAACCCCACACATGACCGGTCTCGGGATGCTTTACTGTTGGCATTATACAGGACTGATGGTAGCGCTCACACTTTTTCTTCTCCCAGGCAAAGTGTTTGGGGCATCCAGAAAAAAAAAATCGGCAAGGAGATTCATCAGAGAAAATTACCTTTTGCAGCATAGCAGTCTGTCCCTGATAATGTTTTTCTTAGAGAAGTGGCTTCTTTGCTGCCCTTGACACCAGGCCATCCTCCAAAAGTCTTCGCCTCACTGAGCGTGCAGATGCACTCACACCTGCCTGCTGCCATTCCTGAGCAAGCTCTGCACTGGTGATGCCCCGATCCCGAAGCTGAATCAACTGTAGGAGATGGTCCTGTCGCTTGCTGGACTTTCTTGGGTGCCCTGAAGCTTTCTTCACAACAATTGAAGTTCTTGATAATCCGATAATTGGTTGATTCAGCTGCAATATCCTTGCCTGTGAATTTTTTTTTTTTTTTTTTTTTATTTTCAATAAGTTTTTTAACAAATATATATCGGCATAACAAAAAGTCATGACAGTTTGCATAGAAACAATCACAATAAAAGTAGTGCAAACATTGTAAAGAGAAGAAACCTGGTGAGGATATCTGTATAGATAGGAGTCAGCTTCTTCCCGAATTGGGACATGTATAGTAAGAAAGAAGTAATTCCATACGGTATCTATGTTGCTATCTCAATAACATGTTCAAAACACAAGGATGCTCAAGAGGACATGTAATTTGGAATCAGAAAGGAGCAGAAATGGAAGGTACCGAACAATATTTTGAGTCATCCCAAGGTTTCCAAATTTTTTCGAATTGGGGAATTTTACCTTCAATTTTTGCTGTTAAATGTTCCATTTTATGTATATCTGCAACAATGGAAAGAACGTGGTGTAAGGTGGGAACGTTGGTAGAGAGCCAAAGTCTAGGAATGGCTCTTTTTGCTGCCAAAAGTACAAAGGACCCTAGTCTCTGTAGTGATTTAGGGATACCCGGGAAGGGTAGACCTAATAGGAAATGTATGGGTTTTAATTGAATAGACGTGGCGAAAAGTGATTGCAATATATTTTGTATCCCAATCCAATATGTACCTAGGACATGACAATCCCAGAAAATGTGAAGGTGTGTTCCTACGGACTGCCCACATCTCCAGCACAAATCAGACGCATTTTGGGCATGTAGCAACTCAGGAGTTTTATACCAAAGAAATATTATCTTAATAGCGGTCTCCTTTTTGTGCCACGCATCTGGAAACTTTAAAAGCCGACTCCCAGATTTTACCCCAGTCCAATAATGAAATTGATCTGTTTAGCATCTTGGACCATTTAGTCATGTATCTCTGTATGGAGTCATTTAAGGGGTGTGTTGTCTGGAGTATTTTATATATGGATGAGATTAGGTTTGGTTCGTAAGGGCCATTTGTACATAGTAATTCAAAAGCAGTAGGATTTTCTAAGGATAAGGAGGGGAAGCAAGATTGGAAACAATGTTTGACTTGTAGGTAAAAGTATTCTGTAGATTTCGGTAGGGTGTGTTTTTCTTTAAGGACTGAGAAAGGTAAAAGTTTGTGTTACTGGGTGAACTAAATGTCGCAGCTGAAACATCCCCGCTTGTGTCCACGAAATTGTTCGCAGGTATGATAATCCGTCCGGGATTTCTGGGTTAAAAAGGAAATTCTGGAGAGGGGAACAAGGTGAGGAGAGATTAAATTTGTCTCTGCACCTTTTCCAGATAGCGTAAAAAGCATCGGGGAGAGACACAGAGACTGTAGTTGGGGTATGAATTTCTGAGAGGAAGGCCATAATAGATAGCATAGATGTACAGGGGCAGTAATCCCCATTTCAATTTCGGCCCATCTATTTGCAGCCTTCCTTGAGGTCCATGTTGTCAATACTCTAAGATGAGAGGCATAGTAATATTTAATAAAATGGGGGGAGGCTAGTCCTCCTCTAGTTCTAGGAGAAAGGACTACCGATTGAGCAATTCTATGGGATGCATTGTTCCAAACAAAGTTAAGGCACTTTCTCTGGAGATTTCTCAACTGCGACATAGGGACCGGAAGTGTTTCAAAAAGGTACAGTAATTTGGGCAAGACCGACATTTTGAGAACGTTAATCCTACCAAGAAGGGAAATTGGGATGGAAGACCAATGTTGTAGGAGTTTGGCAATTTCTGCGAACATAGGAGGAAAATTGGCTTGATAAAGAGAATGGTATGAAGGAGTAAGATGAATTTCTAAATATTTTAGTGAAGTCTGGCACCATCTGTATTTAAACCTGTTTTGTAAGGAGCTGAGTATATCTGAGGGTATATTGATGGGGAGAGCTTCTGTTTTGGTCTGGTTAATACAAAATCCTGATAAGGACCCAAATGTGGAGAGGGTTTCGTGTAAGAAGGGTAATGAAATCTCGGGGTGTGTGATGGTTAGCAGAATGTCGTCTGCGAAAAGAGGAAGTTTGTAGTCCTGATGTCGTAGTGGGATTCCTCTGATATTAGGATGGGATCTGATAGCCGCTGCTAAAGGTTCTAGGCTTAATATAAATAGTAGGGGCGACAAAGGGCAGCCTTGTCTCGTACCATTACTGAGAGTAAATCGTTGCGCGGTATAAGAGGACAGCTGGACTTGAGACGTAGGGAGGGAGTATAGGGTATGTAGGGCTCGTATAAAGGGGCCTGAGAATCCAAATCGGGTTAAGACTGCAAACATGAAGGGCCAGCTTAATCGATCGAAAGCTTTTTGAGCATCTAAGCTCAGGACTATGGTGGGGCGTTTAGTTCTAGTTATTAGGTCTATCAGATCTATGGTTCTTCTTGTATTATCTCCAGCATGTCTCGAGGGAACAAATCCTACTTGGTCTCTGTGGATCAGGAACGTTAATAGTGGGGATAATCTATTGGCTAGTATCTTGGTAAAAATTTTGTAGTCTGAGTTTAATAAAGCAATTGGGCAGTAGTTGTTGGGTAGTGCAGGATCCTTACCTGGTTTAGGGATTACCGTTATATTTGCATGTAGGAATTGTGAATGTGGGATGGATCCCTTAAAAAAGGAGGAGAATAGGGATTGTAGATAGGGGGTTAAAATATGTGTAAAGGTTTTATAGTAGATGTAAGGGAGACCGTCAGGGCCCGGAGATTTGTGGGTTGGAAGATTTTTAATCACCTCTCCTATTTCCTCTCCAGTAATCGGAGCGTTAAGGGAGGATATATGGTCAGCAGAGATCTTTGGTAGTGGGAAGGAATTTATAAATTTATCAAACTCTGATTGCGAGAATTGAGGGTGTGAATCAGGGCCTAAACAGTTATAAAGTTGCTTATAAAAATCACCAAAGACCTTTGACATAGTTTTCGGACAGTATGTGGGGGTGCCATCAGATTGTATCAAGTGGTCGGGTATAGATAGAAGGGGCCGAGGTTTTAATTTGTTCACTAGCATCCTATGTGGTTTGTTTGCATAGTCGTAAAATTTTTGCTTAGCCCATAACATGGATTTGGAAATTTGATTCATATCGAAAGACTTGATCTGATCTCGGATTGAGATGACATTTCTCAATTTTTCCACCGTGGGGGAGGCCAGCAGAATTCTTTCCGCTGTTTGTAGTTGGGTAATAAGATCCTTTTTTAAGTTGTACAGAATCTTTCTTTAGGCGTGAGCCTATAGCTATGCATTCACCTCTAAAAAATGCTTTATGGGCCTCCCACAGGGTGGAAATCTCTGGGACAGAGCCATCATTAAGCTGGAAAAACTCAGTTAGTTTCTGCTGTAATTGAGTTTGAGAAAGGATTTTTAAGCAGGGATTCATTGAGGCGCCAGTGGCAGGTTTTAGTAAAAGACTTCACCAATAATACATTGAGTTCAATAGGTGCATGATCCGACCAGGTAATAGGATTTATTTCAGAAGATACTACATAGGGCAATAGGGGACCTGTAATAAGGAAGTAATCTAGTCTAGAATAAGACTTATGGGGATGAGAATAAAATGTATAGTGTTTTTGGGTCGGGTGTTTTATCCTCCAAGAATCAAATAGTTTATGGGATCTAACTAGTTTGCGAAAGGATGTTGATAATTTCTTAGAGGAAGATTGTGAGGTGGTTTGAAATAGAGTTTTCCTGTCCCTGGTCGGGGACATGCACACATTGAAGTCGCCTCCCATGATCATGAACGGCTGGGAGAAGGGTTGTAGTTTCTCAAACTTTTTCAAGGAAACCGATCTGTCCTGCATTTGGTGCATAAATGTTAATTAAGGAAAAAGAGGTAGATAAGTGACTACACTTCAGAAATATGAACCTACCGTGAGGATCTAGGTAGGAGAGTATTTTTATTGGGCTTGTGCGTTTAATAAGAATTGCCACTCCTGCTTTTCCAGAGGGGTCAGAGG
Source organism: Lithobates septentrionalis (assembly GCA_037952835.1). NCBI lineage: Eukaryota > Metazoa > Chordata > Amphibia > Anura > Ranidae > Lithobates > Lithobates septentrionalis. The sequence continues at coordinate 143,365 of JBBDGP010002617.1, read as the reverse complement.
CAGTATATGCTATGGGAAAGTGTCTAGAAGCAAACTTGAAGGAGCCACTGGGCTTAAAATGGGTTTCCTGAACCATAATCACCTCTGCTTTGGATGATTTAAATTCTTTTAAGGCCTGCCACCTTTTGCCTATGGAATTTAATCCCTTAACATTACAAGAATAGACTTTGAGGGCCATATTCGGTTAAACAAAAAAGTGCTAATGCAGTATAAAGACTGGGAGCATGTATCTGAGCATCCTTAAAAAGGAACATTTGAAAACAAACATTTCTTACAATTGATATAATAATGTAAGTACAACATTGAAAAAAACGTGTGTGTGTGTGTGTGTGTGTGTGTGTGTCAAAAGGAAAAAAAAAGAAAGACCTGCATATGAAAACTCCAAAGGAGACAAAAAAATTAGGAACTAAATTGCATAGGAAGACGAAAAATGTAAAAAAAAGAAAAAATAATTTTTGAAAAGCCTGAGAAAAAATTTCAGGCTGCCCAGGCAGAAGCCTTGGGTCATGAGGGGGGGGCATGTTGGCCTGCAGGGATTAATAGAGGAGGGGGGGGAGGTGGGTAGATCCTCGTCTCTGTTTTTTGTAAAACCAAACAAGAACAAACAGACAGGAGGAGCAAGGGTGTTTGGCATGATACTATGAACATGTAGATAAATCTTAAGACAAACTGGTATGTGACAGAGGTAAATATAAGCAAATAAAGAAAAGTTAAAGGGGGCAGAACCCCCCCCCCCCCCCCCCCCAAGAAGGCATCTAACAGACATCAATAAGAGGTGTGACCTCTCAACAAAGTGACCCAAGCACTGTGAGGTCACTAGGATATCCATGGTAAATATTTCCTGGCCATGGAAAAAAGAGCAAAAATATTGAGAAAAAATAAAAAAAATAAAAAAAAGTCACATCAGGTTGGGTATCTGTGACGATTGGCTCGTTGTGGGGTAGAGAAGTTCTTCTGGGATCTTCGTTGGACTGGGGTCCAAATTTTGGCTGGTGTGGTAAGTGGTCTGGGGTTTGGAGCTTGGGGTATAGAATCTTCTTCAGGCAGTGGAGGAAGACCTAGGTTGCGAATAAAGGCTTCACTTTCGTAGAGATCTCTCAGGGAATGTTGAACACCATCTTTGGAAACGGTTAGACGGAAGGGGAATCCCCAGCGGTATGGAACTTGATGGTTTTGTAGGTGGGTAGTGACAGGACGGAAACTGCGTCTTTTGGCCAAAGTGATTTGGAGACAGATCGTTAAATATCTGGATTTTGTGTTTATAGTCAATCCGTGACTTGTTACGTGTTGCAAGTGTGGGGGCTTCTTTGCTCTCGTAGAAGTGGAAGCGGACAATAATATCTCTGGGGTTGGCAGTAGGAGGAGGTTTTGGGGCCAGAGATTTATGCGCCCTGTCCATACGCCAGTCTATGTCCGGAATATGTGGGGCTAAAGTGACGAATAGGCCTAGGAGGTAGGGACGTATTTCCTTGTCGCTCACCGTCTCAGGGATTCCCCTTATCCTCAGATTCTGGCGTCTTTCACGGTTTTCCAGGTCTTCCTGTTGGAGTTGAAGTAGGGAGACTGTATGTTTCAGGTTGGAGTTGTCCTCTTCGAGAACATGTACATATTGGGTCAGTTCATCAAATTTGTTCTCCAATGTGTTGGTGCATTCACCTAATTGGTCGATTTCACCCCGTAACTCATGTGCTATTTTGCTCACTTCTTTAGCGATGCTGCGGGTTAATTCGTGTAGTAATGAGTTCAACTTTGTGTTTAGGACAGCTACTGTCACCACATCCACGGGGTGATCGGGTGGAAGAGAGTGTAGGGAGGATTGAGATCTGTTATCATATTGGGTCATGCCTTCCGGCAGAGAATGTGGGTCAGCAGTGTCTGAGGATCTCGGTTGTTCACTGGAGAGCAGGGATCTCTGTTTATATAAGAATCGCTCCATGGTATTGGGGATCTGCGACGTTGGTGGTGGGATAAAACCTCTGTATATTGCCTTCTGGAAACCAATCTTCCCCATGCAGTGTTAGGGAGGGTCTGATGTCTTGTGATATCGTTCCTGCGATTAATAGGGAACTGTTAGCTTTGTAGGAGCATCTCTTAAAGAGACGGGGATCAAAGGACTCCTCTTACATGTCTGCTTCCCTGCACGCCGGTCTGGAGGTGGTCACATTAAGAATCGGGGGGTGTTGAGATGACAGCTGTAAGGTTTGCAGGTGTAAGGCAGGATATAGTGTCTACAGGCAGTCAATAGGTGATTAAACTGCAGGGAATGTGTTGTGGGGGTACTAGGAGTACCAAGATGGCCGCCGACTTCCAGGACTAGGCCGAAGCCGCGGTCTGTCCCGAAGGCTGAGGCCGGCCGGGGGGGGGGTCCTCTCTCGGGCCCGGACTGGGACTCTAGAGGCTCAAACGGGGACTCTGGGGCCAGATACTGCAGAGCAGGAGCAGGAGAAGGCTCGGGCAACAGCCCAGGTACTCAGAATCCAGGATGGCCGGTGGATAGGCCCAGGAGTGGTGTCAGACTGCGGGAGGATCCGGGATGGGGAGGGAGGGTCCCGCTCAGTTCTCTTTCACGCTGCCGGTATCCGCCTCCTCGCGGTGGTGGTTCGGATGTCCCGGTCAAAGTCCCAGGCGGAGGATCCGATCTTCTCCCGGTCCGCAGTGTAGGCGAGCGTCAGGCTCCGGGCAGGCCGTAGGCCTCAATATGGCGGCGGTAGCTGAAAGGCCAGGGCAGGCAGGAGGCCTAAGGAGGCTCAGATGAGCCGGGTTTCAGGCAAGATCCAGCCGGATCTGTAGCGGGGAAGGTTGGGGTCGATATCAGCAGTGGATGGGCTTTTTCCCAGGGGAAATAAGGCAGGGATGGCAATGGATGGAATATGCGTGGACGGAGCACAGCATTCACACGTCCTCCCTGTATCACGTCCGGCCACGCCCCCCCCCCCCCCCCCCCCCCCCCCTGTGAATCCTTTTTTATGCGACGCAATGATGACTGCACGTTTCCTTGCAGGTAAATATGCTCAACGGAGGAAGAACAATGACTTCAACCACCACCCTCCTTTTTAAAGCTTCCAGTCTGTTTATTCCAACTCAATTGGCACTACAGAGTGATTTCCAGGATTGTCGTCATTAACACTGACACCTGTGTTTAACGAGAGAATCACTGATATGTCAGCTGGTACTTCTGTGGCAGGGCAAAAATGCCGTGGAATTTAATTTTTTTTTTTTTTTTTTTTTTCACGTCAAAGAGGGACTTTGAAATTGCAATTTATCTGATCACTCTTCATAACATCTAGACTATATGCAAATTGCCATCCTAAAAACTGAGGCAGCAGACTTTCTGAAAATTTTTAATATTTGTGTCATTCTCAACTTTTGGCCAGGGCTGAATTGTTTATCGGCTATCTCCACCTCCTCGCCTTCTTCCGCTTGATTGACCAATTTTTTTTTTTTTTTTGGTTTGATTGCTATCCTGGCGTCCCTTATGCTTTAATTGGGTGACCTGTGGTTTTCTTTGACATTCCCATTTGTCCCTATGGAGATACCGGTTCACAGACCACGCAGTAAATTTGTTGTTGATTTGCACAGATTTATAAGGATTATGATTGTTTGCGTGTATCGTATTTCATTCACATGTCTTCCTGAGAATGCTCGAAACACATTGAGTTTTCATGTGGACTGTTCTATCTGATTTTAAGAATTACGGTATGTAAATGTGAGCATGGTTTTTGTAACGTGTAGATATGGTTACGTGTCGTGTTTTTTTTTTTTTTTTTTTTTTTTAAGAAAATCCCGATTTTTTTTTTATAAATCTTTAACTGTGTATGGTGAAACTCCCCTTTTTAAACTTAACCACTTGCTTACTGGGCACTTAAACCCCCCTCCTGCCCAGACCAATTTTGAGCTTTCAGCCCTGTCGCACTTTTGAATGACAATTGCGCGGTCATACAACACTGTACCCAAATGAAATTTTTATCTTTTTTTTTTTTTCCCCACAAATAGAGCTTTCTTTTGGTGGTATTTAATCACGGCTGTGATTTTTATTTTTTGCTAAACAAACAAAAAAAAAGATGGAAATTTTTGAAAAAAAAAAATCATGTTTAATAGTTTGTTATAAAATTTTGCAAACAGGTAATTTTTCTCCTTCATTGATATGCGCTGATGAGGCGGCACTGATAGGCTGCAATGATGGGCACGGATAGGCACAGATAAGGCGCCACTGATGGGGACAGATAAGGCGGTACCGATTGGCGGCACTGATGGGTGACTCTGGGCACTTGTAGGCAGCACTGCTGCCTATTGCTTTGTGTTATAAGAGCGCCGTGATCGGGTTTTTTTTTCCTCCTCACGCTGTCAGCGCGAGGAGGAAAAATAGCCGATTACCGGCTCTGTTTACATCACATGATCAGCTGTCATTGGCTGACAGCTGATCATGTGGTAAGGGGTCGGGATCAACCCCTTACTCTGATCTGTGATCAGGCGAGTCTCATAGACTCGCTGATCACCGAGCGCGCCGCGCGCGCCCTGCAGGGGGCGCGCAGGCCGCTCGTGCACGGGACGACGTCAATAGACGTAGTCCCGGCAATTTAGATCCGTGCTGTTGCCGTCATTTGGCAATGGCCCGGATCTGAAGCGGTTAAAGTACGACCCAAGCTCTTATGGCCATACTCCTCCTGTGGGTCACAGGAGAGCACTTAGTTCTGCACCCCTGTAACCCAGATTCCAGATTGTGCTGGAGTGGCTCACTAATACTCACCTGAGCCCGGTTTTTCAATCCAGCAATGTTGCACGAGAGTCTCAGCTGTCCAGGACTCTCCCTTCTCATTTGGCTGAGACAGCAATGGGGTGCCACTGGCCCCTACTGCTGTCAAAGGCATTGAGCCAATGAGGAGAGAAGGGCGGAGCCAAGCCGCAGTTCCGCCTCTGGACACTGAGCAGTGGCTCGGCTCGGGTGCCCCCAGAGCAAGCTGCTTAGAGGAAGGGGCCAAAAGTGCTGGCGATGGCCCCAAGAAGAGGAGGATCTGGTCTGCTCTAAGCAAAACCACTGCACAGAGCAGATAAGTATAACATGTTGTTTTTAAATGGGGGGGGGGGGGGGGGAGAATGAGACTTTAGTATCACTTTAACTTGTGTGCGTGTGTGAATTTATGAGCATCTACAAATGTTTCTAACTTGTTAAGCTTCCTGGGGAGGGGCGGCACATTTCAGACCTTTTTTTATTTAACCGCTTGCTTACTGGGCACTTAAACCCCCCCCCCACCACCACCTGCCCAGACCAATTTTCACCATTCACTTTGAATGATAATTGCGCGGTCATACAACACTGTACCCAAATGAAATTTTTATCTTTTTTTTTTTTTTTTTTTTTTTTTTTCACACAAATGGAGCTTTCTTTTGGTGGTATTTAATCACAGCTGGGATTTTTATTTTTTGCTAAACAAACAAAAAGAGATGGAAAGTTTTAGGAAAAAAAAATCATGTTTCATAATTTTGTTATAAAATTTTGCAAACAGGTAATTTTTTTTTTTTTTTTTTTTTTTTTTTCTCCTTCATTGATATGTGCTGATGTGGCACTGTGGGCACTAATGGTTGGCACTAGTGGGTAGCACTGTTGTGTACTGTTGGTGGCACAGGTGGGCACTGAGGAGCTTGCAGCAGCTCTCCGTGATCGGGTCTGATGTCCCTCCTCACAGCCACCGGTGGGTGTTTTTTTTTATTTTTTTTATTTTTTTTTTCCCCTCTCCTCATGCTGTCAGCACGAGGAGGAAAAAAAATTGCAGATTACCGGCTCTGTTTACATCACATGATCAGCTGTCATTGGCTGACAGCTGATCACATGGTAAGGGGTCAGGATCGATTACTCCGATCTAGTGAATCTCATAGACTCGCTGATCACAGAGCGCACTGTGCCATTATATATAATATAATTTTTCAGCTAGCACTTGGTGGAACTCTGTTCCACCTCCTCTGGCTCTCTGCCTACCACTATCACCTGTGAACACAGAAGTCACCTACAGTGGAGGTACTGGGTGCTTCAGCTTAATACAGCAGTAAAAGTAAGATATGTGGACAATGGTGGAGCTTTTAAGGGGGGGGGTTGCATGGAGAGTTCAGACTTGAAGATGGGAGGATGCCTGGACGTCCTCCTGTTTACTTCCGCATTGCTGAAAACGGCCAATCATAGTGGCTGTTTTCAGCGCGATCGGCGGTGCCAATGAGAGACTATCTCATATGTAAACATATGAGATCATCTCTCATCGCCGGCTCTTCCTCCTCACACAGACAGCGTGTGAGGAGGGAGAGCGAACTGCTGCGGCAGTAAGTGAAAATAAAAATAAAAAATGAAAAGTGTCCCTGCCGTCGTGTGTCCCCACTGCCACGTATCAGTGCCATTTGTCATCGGTGCCACGTCAGTGTCACATGTCATTGTCCTGGCTCTCCAGGGCCTTCAAAAGTGTAGTAGGTAGTCAACAAATTAGATGTGTAATTTATGCTCCTAGAACACGTGATGGTGCTCCCTGCATGTTGGGCCTCTCTATGTGGCCAGGCTGTGAAAGTCCCACACGTGGTATCCCCATACTCAGGAGGAGTAGCAGAATGTATTTTGGGGTGTTATTTGTGGTATATACATGCCATGTGAGAGAAATAACCTATGACAATTTTGTGTGTGGGGGGGGGGGGGGGATCCTTCATTTTGAAAAGAATTGTGGGAAAAAATTACAACATCAAAAACCTCACCATGCATCTTACTAAATACCTTGGAATGTCTACTTTCAAAAAAGGGGTCATTTGGGGGGTATTTGTACTTTTCTGACTTGTTCGGGTCGCAAGAAATGAGACCGTCAATGCATCAGATGTGATCAATTTTTTATGATTTGCACCATAACTTGTAGACTCTCTAACTTTCACAAAGACCAAATAATATCCACCAATTTGGGTTATTTTTACCAAAGATATGTAGCATTATAAATTGTGGCCAAAATGTATGAAGAAAAATTACTAATTTGCAAAATTTAATCACAGAAACCAAGAAAATTTTGAAGAAAAAAAAAAAAAAAAAAATGTTCGGTCTTTTTTCATTTATAGTGCAAAAAATAAAAAACCGAGGTGATCAAATACCACCAAAAGAAAGCTCTATTTGTATGAAAAAAAGGACAAAAAATTCATTTGGGTAGAGTATTACATGACTGAGTAATTCTCATTCAAAGTGTGAGAGCGCTGAAAATTGGTCTGGTCACGAGGGGGGTTTAAGTGCCCAGTTGCCAAGTGGTTAATAGTGTGGTTAAATTTCACTATGTGATGATGTTTTGGAGGGCGTATAGAGGGAGAGAGAGATTTCACATAAAAAAAGCAGTACAAAGAACAGGATACTTTCTCATACAAGTACATGGCACAGCAGGCACTTATCAGGAATATGAGGTGTTGGGTAACAAACCCATTAATGCAAAACATGGCCAACAAAATTCAGCTGAACCAGCATAACTGAGGCTAGGTTCACACTGCTGCAGTGCGAATTTAGCTCGATTTTGATCCGATTGCGTTGCGAATTTGCATTGCGAATTCTTTGTGTGTTCTTGCGATTCTACTGCAAATTTTGCAATCTATGGAGCTGAATTCGCATCGCACACGGATCAAACTCGGACAGGACCCTTTTTTTACGCAGGTTAGATTCGCAACGCATTGATGTGAACGGCACTCATGGAAAACAATGTTATTAAAATGACTTGAATTTGAGCGATCGCAGCAGCTCAAATTCGCAATAAAATTTGCAGCAGTGTGAACCTAGCCTGAAGGTGTAGGAAAAAGGCAATATGAATTAGTAAACAACCAAAAAAATATGAAATGTTGTTTTTTTGCCTTTTTAATTGCGTTTTTTTTAAAGTGGATTGTTTACAATCACTTTTACACATGGTTTTTGTGTGTTTAGGTATGCTGTTAACCACTTAAGGACCAGCCTCGTTTTGGATTTTAGGTGTTTACATGTTTAAAACAGGTTTTTCTGCTAGAAAATTACTTAGAACCCCCAAACATTATATATGGTTTTTCTTCTAACACCCTAGAGAATACAATGGCGGTCATTGCAATACTTTTTTTTGCACCATATTTGCGCAGCAGTCTTAAAAGCGCACTTTTTTTTGGAAAAAATTCACTTTTTTGAATAAAAAAAAATAAGACAACAGTAAAGTTATCCCAATTTTTTTTTTTTTTTATATTGCGAAATATAATGTTACGCCAAGTAAATTGATGCCCAACATGTCACGCTTGAAAATTGCGCCCGCTCGTGGAATGGCGTCAAACTTTTACCCTCAAATCTCCATAGGCGACGTTTAAAAAATTCTACAGGTTGCATATTTTGCGGTACAGAGGAGGTCTAGGGATAGAATTATTGCTCTTGCTCTACTGGTCGCTGCGATACCTCACATGTGTGGTTTGACCACCGTTTTCATATGCGGGCGCTACTTGCGTATGCGTTCGCTTCTGCGCGCGAGCTCGTCGGACAGGGGGGTTTTAAAAATTTTTTTTTTTTTTATATTTATTTTTACACGGTTTAAAAAAAAAAAAAAAAATTGTCACTTTTATTCCTATTACAAGGAATGTAAACATCCCTTGTAATAGAAAAAAGCATGGCAGGACCTCTTAAATATAAGATCTGGGGTCAAAAAGACCTCAGATCTCATATTTACACTAAAATGCAATAAAAAAAGTCATTTAGAAAAATGACATTTGAAAAAATATGCCTTTTTAAAAGGCGTGGACGGAAGTGACGTTTTGACGTCGCTTCCGCCCAGCAGTGTTATGGAGACGAGTGAGCGCCATCTTAGCCTCACTCGTCTCCAGACACACCAAGGCACAGAACGCGATCGCCTCCGCCGCTACCGACGGCTCCGGTAAGCGGCAGAGGGCACTGGATCGCGGCAGGAGGGGGGGGGGGCCCTCTCCCGCCACCGATAAAAGTGATCTTGCGGCGAATCCGCCGCAGGGACCACTTTTATCTGAAAGCCGGCCGCCGCACGAAAACGGGGATACCGGGGTTATGGCAGCTAGCTGCTGCCATAACAACGATATCCCCGTTCAAAGTTTGGACGTGCATAGTCGTGCGGCGGTCGGGAAGTGGTTAAGAAAGCTAAAGAATGGCAGAGCACAAATAGACCAGTACATTTTTATTTATTAGTGGGAATGCTTTAGCATTCACACTACTGTTCGATTTCAATTATTTATTATTTCTTTATTCCGTACGTTTTTTTGGCTCTGCGTAACTTCTGCATATTTTCAGCTTTTAAAACCATTCAACTATTAAAATATTCGTCTCATTCAGCTGATCATGGGACTTTTTTCCACCTTGTTTTTTTTTTTTTCTACTATTTCTACTTTTTAAAATATTAAGCTTTTTAACACTTTTTTTTAACATTGAAGTCAATGGGAGCATGCTTCAGATCCTTAAAATTTTCTTCCGCTCCCAAAAGTTTCAGCTCCTTCATACTTTCACCTACAGACGCCAAACAAACTTTAAAATGTTCACAAAATATTCAGCTATCTGGCTATATCTTTTCAGTTTTGATATCTTTTATAGTTTTTGTGAAAAAGCTGTTTTAGTGGTCATTTCAGGAAATTTTAGCTATTGGAGTGTACTGTGTTGCTTTTGTTGCCATGGTTACCAAAGCTTCTGTTATACACAGGGGGGGAGGTGGCTGGAGCATCTCAGCTCTGATTACAGAGCCCGCAGGAGGGGACAGACACACCATGTACTGATTTATAATAGAGGAATATGATGGTGGCAATATGATGGGGCAATTTTGATGGCAGTATGATGGGGGCCGTTTTAGCAATTCAGCTATTCAGCATTCCCATGCATTTTCCCCAGGAAATGCATTTTCTAGTTTTTTTTTTTTTTTTTTTTTTTTTTCTTTGCAGCACACAACTATGCACAGATGATTCACATCTGCGCTACTCAGTGTGCTAAAATGAATGCGTGCTGCGCTGGGTACATGTATTGATGTGCCATTCAAAATGCCCTGCACTTAGTTCTGTGTGTTGTAGTATCTCCATTTTACTGCATGTTATTGCTACGCATAGGGCCCTAAAATCGAAGGTCTTGACCTATTCAAAACTGTCCATTTTCTTCCAGGTAGAAATGTCATTTATTTCTAATCCGAGTTTTTTTCAGATGGATAGGGGTCCATTTTACACCTACATGTTTGACTGGGCCTGTACTGACTATTGGTTTTGGCCAGTTAAATAACACTGGAGGTAAAGCCTGAGTGAGTAGAAAAGTTTGCGTTAAGTTTTTAGCATGTGAATTACATTTTTTGTACTGACTTTGCTGCTTTCCACTAAGTCTTTGTTTTGGAGGTTTTAAATGGGCAGGGAGATGCCTGTGTGTTCAGTTGTTTAGTCAGATCCGACACCTCATGGACCATAGGGCGCCAGGCTTTTCTGCTCTCCACTGCCTTTATAATGCTGTCTAGGTTTGTCATTGCTTTCCTCCCAAGAAGCAAGCTTCTCCTATTTCATGGCTACAGTCATCGGCTGCTGTGATCTTAGAGCCTAGGAAGATAAAATCCTGTCACGGTTTCTATTTCTTCTATTTGCCAAGGAGTGATGGGACCGGTTGCCATGATCTTAGTTTTTTTTTTAATGTTCATTTTCAGGCCAGCTTTTGCGCTTTTTTATTTATATTTTTTTTTTTTTTCCACCTTCATTAACCACTTCAGCCCCGGACCATTATGCTGCCTAAGGACCAGAGGTCTTTTTCCAATTTGGCACTGCGTCGCTTTAACTGCTAATTGCGCGGTCATGCAATGCTGTACCCAAACAAAATTTGCGTCCTTTTCTTCCCACAAATAGAGCTTTCTTTTGATGGTATTTGATCACCTCTGCCGTTTATTTTTTGCGCTATAAACGGAAAAAGACCGAAAATTTTGAAAAAAAATTATATTTTCTACTGTTTGTTATAAAAAAAAAATCCAATAAACTCCATTTTAGTCATACATTTAGGCCAAAATGTATTCGGTCACATGTCTTTGGTAAAAAAAATGTCAAGCGTATATTTATTGGTTTGCGCAAAAGTTATAGCGTCTACAAACTAGGGTACATTTTCTGGAATTTACACAGCTTTTAGTTTATGACTGCCTATGTCATTTCTTGAGGTGCTAAAATGGCAGGGCAGTACAAAACCCCCACAAATGACCCCATTTTGGAAAGTAGACACCCCAAAGAAATTGCTGAGAGGCATGTTGAACCCATTGAATATTTTTTTTTTTTGTCCCAAGTGATTTGAATAATGACAAAAAAAAAAATGTACAAATAGTTGTCACTAAATGATATATTGCTCACACAGGCCATGGGCATATGTGGAATTGCACCCCAAAATACATTTAGCTGCTTCTCCTGAGTATGGGGATACCACATGTGTGAATTTTTGAGAGCCTAGCCGCGTTCGGGGCCCTGAAAACCAATCACCACCTTCAGGATTTCTAAGGGGGTAAATTTTTGATTTCACTCTTCACTGCCTATCACAGTTTCGGAGGCTATGGAATGCCCATGTGGCACAAACCCCCCCCAAATGACCACATTTTGGAAAGTAGACACCCCAAGCTATTTGCTGAGAGGTATGGTGAGTATTTTGCAGCTCATTTGTTTTTGAAAATGAAGAAAAACCAAACTTTTTTTTTTTCAATTTTCAAAACTTTGACAAAAAGTGAGGTCTGAAATACTCACTATACCTCTCAGAAAATAGCTTGGGGTGTCTACTTTCCAAAATGGGGTCATTTGGGGGGGGTTTTGTGCCACCTGGGCATTCCATGGCCTCCGAAACTGTGAAAGGCAGTGAAGAGTGAAATCAAAAATTCACGCCCTTAGAAAGCCTGAAGGCGGTGCTTGGTTTTCGGGGTCCCGTACGCAGCTAGGCTCCCAAAGTCTCACACATGTGGTATCCCCGTTCTCAGGAGAAGCAACAGAATGTATTTTGGGGTGTAATTTCACATATATTCCCATGGCATGTTTGAGCAATATATCATTTAGTGACAGCTTTGTGCAAAAAAAAAAAAGTGTCTTTCCCGCAACTTGTGTCACAATATAAAATATTCCATGGACTCGACATGACTCTCAGCAAATAGCTTGGGGTGTCTACTTTCCAAAATGGGGTAATTTGGGGGGCTTTTGAACTGTCCTGGCATTTTATGCACAACATTTGGAAGCATATGTCACACATCACCCACTCTTCTAACCACTTGAAGACGAAGCCCTTTCTGACACTTTTTGTTTACATGAAATTTTTTTTTTTTTTTTTTTGCAAGAAAATTACTTTGAACCCCCAAACATTATATATTTTTTTTTAAAGCAAATGCCCTACAGATTAAAATGGTGGGTAGACACACTATATTGCCCAAATGTTTGATGAAATAAAAAAGATGATCTTAGGCTGAGTACATGGATACCAAACATGACACGCTTAAAAATTGCGCACAAACGTGCAGTGGCGACAAACTAAATACATTTTTAAAAGCCTTTACAGGTTACCACTTTAGATTTACAGAGGTCTACTGCTAAAATTACTGCCCTCGATCTGACGTTCGCGGTGACACCTCACATGCATGGTGCAATTGCGGTTTACATTTGACGCCAGACCGACGCTTGCGTTCGCCTTTTGCGCGAGAGCAGGGGGGGGGGGGGACGGGTGCTTTTTTTTTTTTTTTTTTTTTTTTTTTTTAATTTTTTTTATCTCAGGGAATGTAAATATCCCCTATGATGGCAATAGGTAGTGACAGGTACTCATTTTTTCAAAAAAAAAAAAAAAAATGGGGTCTATTAGACCCTAGATTTCTCCTCTGCCCTCAAAGCATCTGACCACACCAAGATCGGTGTGATAAAATGCTTTCCCAATTTCCCAATGGCGCTGTTTACATCCGGCGAAATCTAAGTCATGAAATGCTTGTAGCTTCCGGTTTCCTAGGCCATAGAGATGTTTGGAGCCACTCTGGTCTCTGATCAGCTCTATGGTCAGCTGGCTGAATCACCAGCTGCATTCTCAGGTTCCCTGTTGGGACAGGAGAGCCAGAGAAAAACACGGAAGACGGTGGGGGGGGGGGCATTCCCTCCCACTGCTTGTAAAAGCAGTCTAGAGGCTAATTAGCTGCTAGGATTGCTTTTACATGAAAGCCGACCGCTGGCTGAAAAGAATGATACCTAAACCTGCAGGCATCATTCTGGTATAACACTCAGTCGTGAATGGCGTACCTGAAGACAAAAAAATGGTTAACAATAAAACACAAACGGTAAAGTATAAAAAATTGCATACCTGAAAAGCAAACATGATAAAACATAATAACCATAAAACATTGCAGAATAGAATACAGTAAAAGAGCAGAACAATAGAGAGAAATATATAACACTTTTTTTGTAACTAACTTTTTATAACTGTAACCGGTTCCATGTTCGGGTCTCTCAAAATGCGATGGCATGACTTGTCGCCTGACAAGTCTTCCCTGTGTGAACCGAGCCTAACAAGCCAGGAAAGTACAAATACCCCCCAAATGACCCCTTTTTGGGGAAAGTAGACAGTCCAATGTATTTACTAAGAGGCATGGTGAGTTTTTTTTTTTTTTTTTTTTTTTTTTTTTTTTTTTTTTTGAAGCTGTAATTTTTTCCCACAATTCTTGGGAAAATTAATATATAAATATAATTTTTTTTATTTTTACACAAACTGGTCATATTAACAGGTTATTTCTCTCACACAGCATATGCATAATTGCAACTACACCCCAAAATACATTCTGCTACTCCTGAGTATAGCGATACCACATGTGTGAGACTTTTACACAGCCTGGCCACATACAAAGAGCCAACACTGAAATAGCACTTTCAGGCGTTCTACGAGCATAAATTGCACATATCCTTTCTCAACCACCTATTACACTTTTGAAGGTGCTGGAGCACCAGGACAATTGAATTGTCCACAAAATGACCCCATTTTGGAAAGCACACACCCCAACGTATAATCTAATCTATGAGTCTTTTGAACGGTTCATTTTTTTTTCCCAGAAGTTTTTTGGAAAATGTGGAAAAAAAATAAATGCATTTTTTTTTTTTTTTTTACACAAAGTTGTCCATTTTATAAGATATTTCTAACACATAGCATGTACATAGCAAAAATGACACCCCAAAATGCATTCCTCTACTCCTCCTCCTGAGTATGGCGATACCACATGTGTGAGGCTTTTACACAGCCTGGCCACATACAAAGGCCCAACATTGAAGTAGCACTTTCATGCGTTTTTACAAGCATAAATTGCACATATCCTTTCTCAACCACCTATTAGTTTTGAAGGCCCTGGAGCACCAGAACAATGGAATTATCCACAAAATGAACCCATTTTGGAAAGCGCACACACCCCAACGTATAGTCTGTGAGGCATAATGAGTCTTTTGAACGGTTCATTTTTTTTTCCAGAAGGTTTTGAAAAAAGTGGAAAAATTGAAAATGCATTTTTTTTTTTTTTTTTTTTTTTTTTTTACACAAAGTTGTCCCTTTTTTATAAGATATTTATAACGCATAGCATGTACATAGCAAAAATGACACCCCAAAATACATTCTACTACTCCTCCTGAGTATGGCGATACAACATGTTTGAGACTTTTACACAGCCTGGCCACATACAGAGGCCCAAAATCCAAGTAGCACCTCCAGGCATTCTAGCAGCATTAATTACACATCATTTTCTGACTACCGATCACATTTTTGAAGGCCCTTCATATTTCTAACACATAGCAGGTACATACCAAATAACAAAAGATTACCTGTGGTTTTAGAAGTGCAGTGGTCCACAGAGGAGAGCATCGGTCCAGGCAGCAGGCAGGAATGGGGTCAGCGACAGCAAAAGCAATCATCCAGGCAGCAGGCAGGAATACTGTCCATAGTTCATACAGGCAGAGATACTGCCAGCACAGCCAGAGCACAGCCAAAGCACAGGTCCAGGTAGCAGGCAGAGGTGTCCCGGCAGAAATACTGTCCAAAGTCAGTAGAGGCAGCAGGCAGATATATGGTCAACACAGCCAAAGTATTGGTCCAAACAGCAGGAAGAAACATGGTCCATAATGTCATGGGTCTATACAGGCAGCAATATGGTCAGCACAGCCAAAGTATTGGTCCAGGCAGCAGGAAGGACCATCAAGCTTAGGGCCAGGGGGACAGGGGTAGAGGCTTCTCCCACCCAAATCGCTTTGAAGCCTCCGGGCAACCAGACCCTGTTCTGGGAGCACAAAAAACGAAAAACTGGTTTTCTCTACTCAGAATGCTATTCTGAAGCCCCTCACATATGTGAGACCCCTGTGTACTAAAGTAGATGGCCAAAAGATCAGTCCAAATGGTAGGCAAAAACATGGTCGATTTAACACGCCAAGGTCGGTACACGTGGAAGTCAGAAACGTGGTTTAAATCGGCAGGCAGAGGCATCGTCGGTAAACAGGCTGAGGTTGGTACATGTGCAAGTCAGAAACGTGGTTTAAATCGGCAAGCAAAGACATCGTCGGTAAACAGGCCAGGGTCAGTTAATTAACATGGTAGCAGGCAAATTGGGAAATGGCAGTCTGGTAATACAGGGAACTAATATTGGATGAATGTATGATAATTTTTGAAGCAATCTCCGATGCACAGGCCAGGTTGGGAGGGACATTGGGGACAATAATAGCTGGAATCTCTTCTTACTCCTCCTCTGCTGCATACACGGCATTTCTTTTGGCGTCTTCTTCCAGATTCTGTGGGGGGAATGCTAAAGGGAAGGTGTTGCTCGTGAAGTCGACTCACAGCATCCGAGCGAATGCTTCCTGGGGCGGGACCTTGTTGGTAAATGAGGGCAGTGACGATCAATTCAAAATACTTGAGGTAGGTGACTTGTTGTTTTTGAGTTGCTTTTTGGTAGCAGACAAACGAATTAAAAAGGGCCATGTGAAAAAGGTGAAAGGCAACTTTCTTGTACCAGTAACGGGACTTTCTGTTTGATAAGTAGGGCTGTAGCATTTGATCGTTTAAATCCACCCCCCCCATATACATATTGTAGTCGTGGACACATTCGGGCTTTACAATGGGGCCGCGTCGTCTTTGGATCTCCACCACGGTGTCATTGTGGATGGTAGAGAGCATGTGGACATCTTTCTTGTCCCTCCACTTCATGGCCAACACCTCCTCGTTCCTCATGAATGCCGATTCTCCCTTTCTTAATTTTTTTTTGCCAACAGATTTTGTGGGAATCCCTTACGTTTTTTTTTTTTAAATTTATTTATTTATTTTTTTAAAGTACCACAGGCCTGGGTTTTTTTACTATAAAGGTGACGAAAAAGGGGCAGGCTGGTATAGTAGTTGTCGACATATAAATGGTATCCTTTGTCGAATAGGGGGTATGCCAGCTCCCAGACAATTTTCCCACTGGTTCCAATATATGTGGGGCAATCATGGGTCTGGAGCTGGGAATCTTTGCCTTCGTAGATCCGGAATGTGAAGACCTATCCAGTGGCTCGATCGCATAATTTATTTAACTTCACCCCATACCTGGATCTCTTGCTTGGTATATACTGCTTGAAGTGCAGTCGGCCAGTGACATATATGAGGGACTGGTCCACACACATTTTTTGGTCTGGGATGAAAACTTCTCTAAATCGCTGGGAAAAGGAATTGATTAGGGGGCGTATCTTGTACAATTTGTCATGGTTGGGATGATCTCGGGGAGGGCACTGGGAATTATCATTGAAGTGGAGAAAACTCATAATCATGTCGTATCTTGTCCTGGACATGACGGCGGATTATATGGGCATGTGTTGGATGGGGTGGGTGGACCAATATGCATGGACTTCGTTCCTTTTTGTAAGCCCCATATTAAAAGTTAGGCCCAAAAAACAATTTAAATTCATCCAGTGTGACACATCGCCATTGGAACATGTGGGCGTAGGAAGAATTGGGGTTGGCAGCAATAAATTGGGATGCATACAAATTAGTTTGATCCACCATATTCTGCAGAAAATCTTGTGGGAAAAATAAAGAAAAATAATCTAATTCAGAAAAATTTGTTGTGTTTGGGCTGCACACCTGGCTGTGCGGTGAAAGGGGGGATGATAGCAGGTCCTGAGTTGGCAGGCAACCATAAGGGGTTTGCCAGGGCATCGGGAAGGTAGGACTGGGGCTGGGTTCTTCGGGTTGGGCGGGCTCCTCTTCCTGGGGTCTGGCGCTGCTGGTGGTGGGCAGATCTCCTGATCTTGGTCCTGATCGCATTATTTTAGGAGGGACGGTTTCCTCCGGACTCGGACTCTGATCCACTATCCTCCACTGGCTCGTATTCCGAACCAGATGATGTGAGCTCCCCGCTGCTCTCATCATCCAACATGGCAAGAATCTCATATGCCTCCTCAGGTGTGTAAACCCTTTGGGACATTTTGGCAATGCTTATTGGCGGGCCTGTGTGGTGGTACAGATGGCGGTATGGGTGGCGGTACAGGTGGTGGTGGTGGCAGTACAGGTGGTGATTGCGGTACCGGTACATGTGGTGATGGTACCAATGGCGGTACGGGTGGTGCTACCGATGGCGATACTGGTAGCAGCCTGTGTGGCAGTATAGATGGTGGGCCTGATGGAGGTACTAGTGGCATTACTGGTGGTGGTACCGATGGCGGTGGGCCTGTGACAGATGGGCTGGTTGACAGATGGGCTGGTTGACTGCTAGGTCCTCTTTATTGGGGGGGGGGGGCCGTGTTGTGTACAGTACAAAACAGTAATGTCAGACACTGATTCACTCACTGATCCCTGCTCTCTCCTCTCACGATCGGTGTGTGTGTGAGGAGAGAGCAGGGATCAGATAGTAACAGCTACTGACTTGTTTACATTTGTGACCGGCTGTGATTGGACACAGCCGGTCACCTGGTAAACAGCCAATTTCATTGGCTGTTTACTGATCGGGGAAGCTCTGTGACCAAGGGATACTCGCCTTCCTCAATCACTGCTCTAGATGCCTTCGGCGGCGCGCAGGGAGCGCCGCCGAGTTTGCTGTGACAGGTGATCGGCTGTGACTTTGACACAGCCGATCACGGGGTAAACAGCCAATAAAATTTGCTGTTTTGTGATGGGGATATTCCTGCGCTACCGTAAATGGAGAGAGAGCATAGAAACTACCAAAAGCTGGAAAAGACAGCTGCATGCACCAAAACTGGGGACAGACAACCCCAACTATGACAAATGAATAAAGGGAGGGGGTGCTGCGCTAACCAAAAAGGTGGTGGGGGTGTAGAAGGTCTCCCAATGGGTAGTACTTTACGTACTCAGGGGATGAAGAAATCACGTGATCGGTGACGTCACGCGTAGGGACGGATTGGGCATCAGGGGATGAAGAAGTCACGTGATCGGTGATGTCACGTGTAGGGACGGATTGGGCATTTCTGATTGACAGAGGCTAACGAGCTCGCCGCTCGTAGGATTGTAGCATTGCTCTGTCATTGTTTATGTGAGTACCTGCATTTATTTTGAATAAAAGTTTTATGGTTCAAACTTTATCACACTATGCGGTACCCTTTTGTCCTTTACCATTGGTACACTTACATGTGAGGCACGGAGGTGGAGTTAGGACCCGCGCTGGTCCAGGATCAACACCATAATACCACAGCCTACTACACTGGCCCGCAGCTGACAGGGTAACAGCAGGTGTGGAAGCAGTGCAGCCCAGGACCCCGAGTAAAGATCACCACCATCTGCTAGTAGATCACTGCGATTTACCTAGCACCGCTAGGTAAGGGGCCACTGCTCACTTAAGTGTGTTTGCACATGAAGAAGACTTGCATGTCTGTCACCCCTCTGGCACTTCACTTTTTAGTTTTTTTTCTGAGCACAGTGAAATCCTTCTGATGTACCCCAAAGTGTTTTCCTATTATTGCTTGTGGACATTATCACTCTGACTGTTTGTTTTAATTCAATACTGTTAACTATCATATTACACAGAGGCATCACACACTGTTGGCACATTGTGTGTATTTTTATCACTTCATCACTCAGCACGATGCACTTGATATGTATCCTTTGCACGTTATGTATTGATATTTAAGATTGTACTTATTCATGTGTTTATCACTAGATGATATTTATTCTATTTTATTTACTTTGCGGATTTATTGGCACACATTTTATGCACTAGACACTTTTGCATCACTTGCTTTACGTTTTTATGTACATGAGAATAGGGGTACATTTAATATATATATAGAAGATCCCGCACTGTTGGTTTTCTGCAGTGTGAGATATTTGCTACTTATTTTAGAGGATTGGGTTCTATAGCACCATGCACTTTCCATGCCCTTTTGCACAGGTATACTATTTTGATATAGATTACAGATTTACTCAACTTTTAGCGATTTTATCTCTATTTATGGTCCCAGGGTATGTCAAATGTTGTTTCAGCTTGATTAGCTCATCATAGCCTGACGGCTACCTGTGCATTTTTCACATTTAATATTACATTGCATTATATTCTAGGGATTGGTCCTTTTGAACACATGATTCACAACATGACATGTTGATACTAGCATCCCTCTAACCCTTGTTTTACGTACTACCCATTGGGAGACCTTCTACACCCCCACCACCTTTTTGGTTAGCGCAGCACCCCCTCCCTTTATTCAAAATTTGCTGTTTACCTAGATCGGGGAAGCGATGTGTCCGAGGGACACGCGCCGCCGCCGATCGCCGTGCTGCGCGCCCCCGCGGGCACGCGCCGGCATGTTATCCTGCTGGACGTCATATGACGCCCAGTCAGGATAACGCAACCACTTCCCGGACGTCAATATGCTATTGACCGGGCGGGAAGTGGTTAACCACTTGCCAACCAGCCGTTGCAGTTATACTATGGCAGGTTGGCTTGGCTGTGCAAATCGCCGTAGGTGTACGTCAGGCTCATACACGGCAAATTGTGGGCGCGTGTTGCCCATTGACCAGCAGGGGGAGCCAATCAGCAGGTCTGGCATACTCTGGCCACCTGCGATTGTTCCCCGCAGTGACGGAACGGGGATCTGCCATAGTAAACAAGGCAGATCTCCATTCTGACGGGGGAGGACACACATCCTGTCTTTCTGCTATGCAGAAAGACTGATCTGTTTTCCAGGCAGCCCATCCCCTATACAGTTAGAACACAGTGAGGGAACACATTTAACCCCTTCCCTGCCAGTGCTATTAGTACAATGTCAGTGCATATTTTTAGCACTGATCACTGTAATGTCACTGGTTCCCAAAAAAGTGTCAGGTCTCCGATCTGTCAGCGCAATGTCGCAGCCCCGCTTAAAATCGCAGATCACCGCCATTACTAGTGTTAAAGTCATATATTTTGTGGACGCTATAACTTTTGTGCAAACCAATCAATATACATATATATTACAAATTGGCCTAATTTGATGAAGCAATTTTTTTTTTTTTTTTTTTATTATTTTTTTAAACCTTTTATTATTGGGTGCATTTTATAGCAGCAAATGATAGGGGTAGTGTGGAGGGGTTTTGTGTTTGTTTATAGCGGAAAAAATAAAAACCGCAGAGGTTATCAAATACCACCAAAAGAAAGCTCTATTTGTGGGATAAAGACTTTAATCGCTGAGGAAGTCCTTGCCCATGGACGATACGCGTGCGAGGGGCTACGTGACGTCGGTACAGCCACTTACCTGGTTTTATATGCACTTTACATGTCTTGTATCCAAGCACGGGCACTCGGTGCCGTTTTTGTGAGTAATATTTTTGTTCATGAAATTAGTGTCTTTTTTACAAACGGAGATCACGATTTCTTTTATTTGAATTTTACACGAGCAATGCATGCCTAAAGAGTGTGACTTTTGGTTATCGAACAAATGTGGAGATCAACTGAAGGACCATACAGGAAGTCAGCCCTCAACTTTTACTATTTCCCTTTTTAAGGAACTGCATGAATGATCTGTCTGTTAGTTCAGAGGTCCATTCATTAAGGTGAGCAGTCTGTACTTCTGGTGGTGGACAACAATGAAGTGAATGTAGTGGCTAATATTGTTTTCAAGCACCCTGTTCACTAGCAAGGAGTTTTCTTTCTTCCTGTTGGTTTACCGGCTGATGACGCCTCTTTGCTTCAGAAACTTCACACTCCAATGCCCTGTACACATGATCGCACATTCCGACAACTAAATCCATCGGATTTTTTCCGACTGATGTTGGCTCAAACTTGTCTTTCATACACACGGGCACACAAAGTTGGTCGGAAATTCCGAACGTCAAGAACGCAGTGACGTACGACGAGCCAAGTAAAATGAAGTTCAATAGCCAGGGCTGCTCTTCTGCTTGATTCTGAGCATGCGTGGCACTTTGTGTGTCGGAATTGTGTACACACGATCGGAATTTCCGACATCGGATTTTGTTGTCCGAAAATTTTAGGTCCTGCTCTCAAACTTTGTGTGCCGGAAATTCTGATGGAAACTGTCCGATGGAGCCTACACACGGTCGGAATTTCTGACAACCATGTCCGATCGCACATTTTCCATCAGAAAGCCCGACCGTGTGTACAGGGCATTAGACTCTCTGTTGTTTTTTGTAGAAGTAGTAGTTTTATCTGAGCTCTGCACGGCTTTTTTATTAGTGTGGTATCGTCTGCATATCTCGGTTTGTTTGATATTTCTCCTAGCTATCTTAATTCTGGCTTGTGATTCGTTGATCCTGGCATTTGGCATGCTGTACTTTGCATATAAGTTAAATAAGTAGGGTAACAATATACATCCTTGCCGCACTCCTTTCTCAATTTTGAACCAGTCAGTTGTTCCATGTCCTGTTCTAACTGTTGCTTCTTGACTTGCATACAGGTTTTTCAAAAGACTGGTAAGGTGGTCTGGTATTCCCATTTCTTTCAGTATTTGCCACATGTGATCCACACAATCAAAGGCTTTACTGTAGTCAATGAAGCAGAAGTAGACCTTCTTCTGGAACTCCTTTGCTTTCTCCATGATCCAGCAAAATGTTGGAAATTTGATCTAGTTCCTCTGCCTCTTCGAAATCCATCTTGTACTTGTCATAGCTCTCAGTTCACATGCTACTAAAGCCTAGCTTGTAGCATTTTCAGCATAACCTTGCTAGCGTGTGGGATGAGTGCGATCGAATGGTAGTTTGTACATTCTTTGGCGCTGCCCTTCATTGGTATCAGAATGTAAATGGACCTCTTCCAGTCCTGTGGCCATTGAGTTTTCCAAATTTGTTGGCATATTGAGTGCAGAACTTTCACAGCATCATATTTTAGGATTTTAAATAACTCAGCTGGGATACATTCACTTCTGCTAGCTTTATTAGCAATGCTCTCTAAGGCCCACTTGACTTCACTCTCCAGGGTATGTGGTTCAAGATCAGTGACTTCATCATCCTGGTTATTTGGGACATTCAGATCTTTCTTGTATAGTTCTTCTGTGTATTCTTGCCATCTTTTCTTTATCTCTTCTGCTTCTGTCAGGTCCTTGTGTGTTTTTTTTTTTTTTTTTTTTTTTTTGCCGATCATGACCATCTTTGCACAACATTTATTTAATTTTTTTTTTTTTTCTAGATGTCTCCAATTTTCATAAAATCCCTTTTTCCCATTCTGTTTTTCCTCCCATTCTTTGCATTGATGAGGTATTTTTGTCTTTTCTTGCTATCCTCTGGAAGTCTTCATTCAGATGATTTAGAAAAAAAAAAAAAAACTACCCATTTCTGAAATGTCTAGTGGTGGTTCCCACGTTCTTCAATTGAAGCCTGAATTTTACCCGAAGCTCATAGTCAGTCAGCTCCCGGTCTTATTTTGATTGACTGAGTAACTGTGTATGGAGTACTACTGAGTAACGGAATACTAATAAATTACAAAGCAAGTTTAACAGTTAATCGGGCAGAGTAAAACTCCTAATCTCCTCTAGAAGTATCCCTATTAAATTAGTGGGTACGATGTCCAACGGGTATGGAAATGCAACTTGGTGCACATCTTGTGACATGTATGCGTTCCTTGAGCATCCAATTGAGGGTGAATACTGCTGCACAAAATATGAGCATCTTGCTTCCTTGGAAGATCAGGTCCTGAATTTAGGGAAGCAGCTGGCTGCGAATCCCCTTCTAATCTGAAAGCGAGCTTGGATGTACCAGACAGGTACTGGCAGGGGTCAGCAGAAAGGTTAGTAGAGATACAGGGGTGCAGGCACCAGAGCAGAGTAGCTAGGTGAGAGGCGGGGTAGAGGGGCGGGGAAAGCGTCAAGGAGGCCAGTTCTGGGCTGGAACATCCAATAAGTACGCTCTGTTGCGTGATATGGGGGGAGAACCAGTCAAGAAGCGACATTGCTGGAGCTGGCACCCCTAACTGCCAAGGGAAAAACTCCCCCAGTGAGGGCAAGGCTAAGGAAAGACAGATTTTGGTGGTAGGGGGATTCAATTATTAGGACAGAGGCCTATTTGTGACAAAGACCGTAAGCGCCGAACTGTATGTTTACCAGTAGGGATGAGCCTAACACCATCCAGTTCGGTTCGCAGCACAACATGCGAACAGGCAAAAAAATTCTGCGAACACCATTTTTAAAGTCTATGGGACGCCAATGTGAAAAATCAAGTGTTCATTTTTAAAGGCTTATATGTAAGTTCTTGACAAAGTGTTTGGGGACCCGGGTCCTGCCCCCAGGGGACATGGATCAATGCAGAAAAGTTTAAAAAAAAAAAACGCCCGGGAGCAGTGATTTTAATAATGCTTAAAGTGAAACAATAAAAATGAAATATTCCTTTATATATTGTGCCGGGGGTTGTCCTTAGTATGCCTGTAAACTAGGGCATCTTTCCCATGCTTATAACAGTACTACAGCAAAATGACTTGGCTAAAGGAAAACATTTCATTCAAAACTGCTTGTGGCTGTAATGTGGTGTTGGATCCCTGCAATATAGATAAAATGCCCAAAAAAAAGGCGTGGATGCGCCCCCCCCCCCCCGTACCAGGCCCTTTAGGTCTGATATGGATATTGAGGGTAACCCCGCACCAAAATTTAAAAAACAAAGTGGCGTGGGGGGCCCCCCCCAGGCACTATATACTCTGAACAGCAGTGTATGTATACTATACAGAAAAACAAAGCAACAGGCGCCTCTTAGACTGTGTATAGATTTAATAACAAATTGCATTAAAACACTCACATATAGGAAACTTGTCAGGTGCAGGGGAATTCAGTAGAGCTTGAAAAAGGAGCTTGCTTACTGCACATGCTCAGAAATGCATCGGCAGTACAGCCACCACATTCAACTCTGCACTCCAGCCTTCCTTTTGACTGTCCGGCCATGTTCCAAGCCTCGCTGTGGATCCGAATCCTTGAAGTAACCTGTGGACCCGGACGTCGGCTGCCTAGGGAGACGAGGCTTAATTCCATCTGGACTGCTGAGATTGTGTGTGGCTCTACTGGATTCCCCTGCACCTGACAAGTTTCCTATGTGTGTGTGTTAATGAACTTTTAAATCTATACAGTCTTACTAAGAGGCGCCTGTTGCTTTGTTTTTCTGTCTTCCATATCTGGAGTGGCTTCAACTCCCCACACAAGGCTGCCCTACCATAAAGACAGCAAAACTTCACAAAGAGCTGTATTTGCTCAAAGGACTTTTTTTACTTTGAACTTGCACTTGCTTATTACCTTACTCTGACCTGCGCCGCTATCCACTGTTTTTCTTATATATATATGTATGTATGTATGTATTCTGCAGAAAAACTGGGCCTTAGGTGATGGTGGTAACAGAACACTGTAACCCCTCAGTTGCTCTTGTTGGGGGCAGGAACAGGCCCTGCTGCGAAATGTATCAAATTTTAATTGCATGCCCCTGTTAAAGAACCCCCCCCATGGGTTTTCTGCCCCAGGGGCAGAAAAATTGGACCTTGGGTGGTGGGTGTGGTGCCCTAAACCAAAAATATTGTTGGAAGCTAGCATCATCAAGATTGAGGAGGAATAGGATAGTTGGCATAGGCAGTCTTCAAGGGATCCCAGATCCAGATAGGCTCACATTCATAAAAATGAATCGATTATCAACGAAGTCTGTGGACAGGCGCACTCTTTGATCCATTACAAATCCTCCAGCGGCACTGAATATGCATTCATAAAGCATGCTAGATGCAGGACAGGCCAGTAGCCCAACTGCATATTGAGCAAGTTCTGACCAGTGGTCCATCCTCAAGACCCAGTAAGCCAGTGGAGGCTCTGTTGGAAAGGTCTCCAAGTCTGCTCTTGCCCCTAGATATTCCTGCACCATATAATGCAGATGCTGGCGATGGTTGCTTGAACCGATCAGACCTTGATGCTGAGGACCGAAAAATTGTTTAAAGGCATCGGTCAGCCAGCCACCTTCTCCACCGCTCTCCCTCTGACCGAATGAAGCCTCAGCAACACATTGTCCAGCACCAAGAAATGGTAACCTCCCAGGGTCTGAAAATGCGTTGCACAAACCTTTCTTCAAGGCCTCCTGAAGATGTTTCATCCTCTACTCCCTCTGCGAAGGCGGGAGTTCTGCAACTTTACCCTTGTAACATGGACTAAGGGTTGCCAGCCAGTAATGATCCCTCTCCTTGATACCATGAATCCTAGGGTCCTTTCGCAGGCTTTGCAGAATCAGGGAGGCCATGCAACGTAAGTTTGCAGAGGCATTTGATTCTGAGTCCTCTGGGTCTCTAAGGATCACATTATGCGTAACTACCCCTTCCCAGCTACGTACAACTCCTTGGGTTTCTGAGGACTTCAAGGCATGGTTTTAAGACCCTTCTTCCTCTTCCTCCCGCTGTTTTGCCTCAAGTGCCCTGTCCATGATTTCACGAAGCGTGTGCTCCAGCAGGAAGACTAGAGGGGCAGTGTCACTGATGCATGCGTTGTCGCTGCTCACCATCCTTGTGGCCTCGTTAAATGGTGACAGGACAGTGCATCCTTGATCAGTAGCCACTGGCGTGGCGAAAAGCCAAGCTCCCCTGACCCTGTCCTGGTGCCATACTTGCACAGGTACTCATTGATGGCCCGTGTGTGTGCAGGCACTGCAGCATTGCCAACGTTTATTTCCACCTAGTGGGTATATCACAAATGAGGCAGTTGTTGGTCAGGTTGTATTCCCTTTGCCAGTCGAGCACTGGCATTGTATGACCGGCGGAAATGACCAGACTTTTCTGGCCTTCATCAGGAACTCTTGTAAGCCTGGGTACCTGGTCAAGAACCGCTGCACCACCAAATTTAGGACGTGTGCCAAACATGGAACGTGGGTCAAGTGTCCCTGTCGGAGGGCAGAGAAGGTTGGTGCCATTGTCGCATACAACCATTCCTGGCTGAAGCTGGCATAGCATGAACTACCTCTGAGCCTGCCCCTGAAGAGCTGACAATCTCTGCCCTAGTGTGGCTCCTGTCCCCTAGGCAGACCAACTCAAGCACCGCATGGCATCTTTTAGCCTGACTGCTTGCGTAGACCCTTGAATGCTTACAGAGCATTGCTGGTTCAGAGGACAAATCTGAGGAAGAGGCCCTCCTTCCTCCTCCCTCCTCATCTCAGGCACCCAGGTACAGTCAGTGACCTCATCATTCTCTTCCCCCCCCCCCCCTTTCTCTCAGGCACCCAAGTACAGTCAGTGACCTCATCACTGGAGCAAACATGGCAGTATGCTGCAGCCGGGGGAACATAACTGCCAGTTTCTTGTCCTTCTTCTGTGGCACCCCCTCTCTCTAGGTTACTCCCTTCCTCAACCTGGGAACCAACATCGGAGCCTTCAAATCGCTGTGCATGTACTAGACACTGGTCGAATAATTCTGGGGACACCTCCGTGCATGATGGCGAGGCTACGGAAGGAGTGACTGTGGAATAGGCCACTTTGGCAGCTGCGTTGGAAGGCAAACTACTCTTGAGCCGGGGTGACAGAGGATGAGGACAACTTCGTTATCCACTCCACCAACTCTTCTGCATGTTGTAGCTTGATAACACGGCCAGCAGCAGGAAAAGACAAGTGTGCCCCACGGCCCATACAGTGTGGGGCGTGGACTTGGTCCCCCTGAGCCATGATTGGCCAAAGGCACCCTGCCTTTGGCCAATTATGGCTCTCAGCAGAGCGTGCTGAATTTGGCCAAAGCATGCTTTGGCCAATCATACAGCAATGCACTGCGATATCGCAGTGCATTATGGGGCATTCCGCGGTGCTCGAATTTCCCGCAAACTCCCCATCGGTTAGTTTTAGAACAAACGAAAACCCGATGTTTGACTCTAACTTATGTTCGGCCCGAACATCGAGCTCATCCCTATTTACTGGGCGCTCGGGTATGGCACATTGCGGATCGGTGGACAGATTATTGGGTGGGTCTGGGATTGACCCAGCTGTCATGGTAAACGTACCAATGACAGTTGTAGGAAGATGGATGGACCTCCAGCTGTTGCAAAACTATAAGTCCCATCATGCCTCTGGGTGTCATGCTTGTGGCTGTCAGTCTTGCTATGCCTCATGGGATTTGTAGTTCTGCAACAGCTGGAGGTCCGCTAATTGCATATCCCTGATCTAGAGGATGGGATAAATCGCTGAATCTCTATTTACGGATGATACAAAGTTAAGCAGGCCAATAACTTAATTGCAGGATGTGGAAACCTTACAGGAATACCTAAATAAAATGGGTTGGGCAACTACATGGCAAATGAGGTCTATTGTTAAAATGTAAACTACATTTGGGTGCTAAAAATATGACCGCAAGTTACTCACTAGGGGGAGAACCTCTGGGGGAATCCTAGGATAGAAAAGGACTTGAGTGTCCTGGTACATGTCTGGCTCAGCCATGGCATGCAATGCCAAGCTGCTGCAAGCAAAGCCAACAGAATATTGGCCTGCATTAAGAAGAGGATTCACTCCAGAGATTAAATAATTCTCCCACTCTACAAGACTGTGGTTCGGCCGCATTTTGAGTCCAGAGAAAGGCAACAAAGCTAATAAAGGGACTAGAGGATCTCCGTTATGGGGAAAGACTACAAGCATTGAACTTATTCTCTCTGGAGAAGAGACCCTTAAAAGGGGATATGATGGTGCTGTACAAATGCCATACTGGCAGTGAAAGGGAATTTACAAAAGACACGCAGCCATTCACTGAAATTGGTGAAGCAGTTTAACTGCATAGAGGGTTCTTTACTTTGTATGCTAGTATGTGGAGTTATCTTCCACAAGCGGTAGTATCGGCAGGGAGCATCAATAGTTTAATAGTGTGTGTGTTTATTTTTTTTAATTTTTTTTTTTTTTTACCAACTATGTAACTATAGAGCGTCTCCATATTTGGTTGCAGAGAATATAATCAATCTGTATTGACCATCAGGTGATGTCCATGTGTTGAGTCACTTCTTTGGTTGTTGGAAAAGTGTTTGCAGCGTTTGCCCTGCTTCATTTTTACTCCAAGCCCATATTTACCTGTTCCAGATATGCTTTGACTTCCTACTTTAGCATTCCAATCTCCCATTATGAGAAGGATATCAAAGTCTTTGTTTTGGAGGTTTAACAGAGTTTTAGTTCGGCCTCAGATTTGTCTCTGAGAATACCAAACGGGGAGATGCCTGCTTCTCCCCATACTTGTTGGCAGTGCCAGGACCTGATGGTGACAGTGGCACATCCACTCTACTATGATTCTTCCTTCCTTTTTATATAGAAGAGGAGGAAAGGATTAGGTCCTCTGGCAGAGTGATTTTCAGTCTTCCCTTTTGGAGGACAGCATGATTTTAACAAGAGATGCACAAAACCAAGAGTATTACCTGTTGGTGACTCATTTATGGCTTTCATTTGCCTGCAACATCCTCTTTTAGGGTACTGGAGATATTTTAAGACCACCTGCCTTTTGTAAAAGACAAGGCAGGCTAATGAAGTGGGCATATGAATAGGTTAATTTTTCACGAAGGGTGTTTAAAGGAAAAAAAGGGGCGGGTTGCACTGGCTGCTTCAATTTCACCATAATGTTCAAAAAACAAAGACTGTTAACCGATTAAAATCTATGCTTCCCCCTTTTAATAAGCAGTCCACCCAAACAAATTACATATACTAAAGTGGGTAGTGGTGCTATTATAAACACAGATATGAACCACAAACCTCAAATGTACTTTAAAAGTCCCTATACACAATGGTTGCATATGAAGAACCTGTGTGTTTTATTTTTTTGGCCATTTTTCTCCTTTTTTAACATGGCATAATTCTGAATAAGGAGTTTGCAAATCAAGATGTGTTCATTATGTACAGTGGGGACGGAAAGTATTCAGACCCCCTTAAATTTTTCACTTTGTTATATTGAAGCCATTTGCTAAAATCATTTAAGTTCATTTTTTGTCCTCATTAATGTACACACAGCACCCCATATTGACAAAAAAACACAGAATTATTGACATTTTTGCAGAATTATTAAAAAAACTGAAATCTCACATGATCCTAAGTATTCAGACCCTTTGCTGTGACACTCATATATTTTAACTCGGGTGCTGTCCATTTCTTCTGATCATCTTGAGATGGTTCTACACCTTTTTATTTGAGTTCAGCTGTGTTTGATTATACTGATTGGACTTTATTAGGAAAGCCACACACCTGTCTATATAAGACCTTACAGTTCACAGTGCATATCAGAGCAAATGAGAATCATGAGGTCAAAGGAACTGCCTGAAGAGCTCAGACAGAATTTTGGCAAGGCACAGATCTGGCCAAGGTTACAAAAAAATTTCTGCTGCACTTAAGGTTCCTAAGAGCACAGTAGCCTCCATAATCCCTTAAATGGAAGACGTTTGGGACGACCAGAACCCTTCCTAGAGCTGGCCGTCTGGCCAAACTGAGCTATCGGGGGGGAGAAGAGCCTTGGTGAGAGAGGTAAAGAAGAACCCAAAGATCACTGTGGCTGAGCTCCAGAGATGCAGTCGGGAGATGGGAGAGAGTTGTGCAAAGTCAACCATCACTGCAGCCCTCCACCAGTCGAGGCTTTATGGCAGAGTGGCCCGACTGAAGCTTCTCCTCAGTGCAAGACACATGAAAGCCTGCGTGGAGTTTGCTAAACACCTGAAGGACTCCAAGATGGTGAGAAATAAGATTCTTTGGTCTGAGACCAAGGTAGAACTTTTTGGCCTTAATTCTAAGCGGTATGTGTGGAGAAAACCAGGCACTGCTCATCACCTGTCCAATACAGTCCCAACAGTGAAGCATGGTGGTGGCAGCATCATGCTCTGGGGGTGTTTCTCAGCTGCAGGGACAGGACGACTGGTTGCAATCAAGGGAAAGATGAATGCGGCCAAGTACAGGGATATCCTGGACGAATACCTTCTCCAGAGTGCTCAGGACCTCAGACTGGGCCAAAGGTTTACCTTCCAACAAGACAATGACCCTAAGCACACCGCTAAAATAACGAAAGAGTGGCTTCACAACAACTCTGACTGTTCTTGAATGGCCCAGCCAGAGCCCTGACTTAAAACTAATTGAGCATCTTTGGAGAGACCTAAAAATGGCTGCAATCAAGGATGCGAGAAAGGACCCCGCATCCAATATAGATCCACAATAGCTTAATCAAACAAAAACAAACAGTGATGAATGTGCAATCCTAACATCATAAACGCATTAATGCAATAAAAAATATAGACAGACACCCAACATCCAGAGTACAAAGGTGTCGTCCCAAGGTGACAATAGTGCAATCCAGTCCACAAAAATTATATATATCGTGCAACTGTGATAAGTAGTGTCCACACAAGCAGTCATTAAATAAAGTGCAGATATATAGTGACTGGTGCTGTTCTTCTATTTAGATTCTGGTGCACACGCCAAGTGTTTCCCCCAGCCTCTCACCTCCAGTAGCGGCCCCCAGTGGGCCAAGTAGGGCAGATAGACAGTCTTGGAGTAGAGACGATGGGTTTCCTGGAACGGTGTCTGTGGATCTTGCTCTCCGTCTCTCCTCCCGCCACTCACAGCAATTCCAGCAATGGTAGTTTAGGAAAAAAGGAGAGGTCCCATAGTGTAGTAGTTTAAAGTAAGTTTTATTAAGAAAAAACGTAATGCCTTACATTCAAGTAAACAGCGAGCAGTAAATATTGTGTTGAGCTTCCGGGTTCGGCCGTCCCCGAGAAGCGTCGGCACCTGGCTCCTCCTATACTGACGCGTTGTGTCACACCACGTGACTTTAAAGGGAAGGGATATCCCTTTGATAAAGTCACGTGGTGTGACGCAACGCGTCAGAATAGGAGCCAGGTGCCGACGCTTCTTGGACGGCCGAACCCGGAAGCTCAACACAATATTCACTGCTCGCTGTTTACTTGAATGTAAGGTATTACGTTTTTTCTTAATAAAAATTACTTTAAACTACTACACTATGGGACCTCTCCTCCTTTTTTCCTAAACTACCATTGCTGGGATTGCTGTGAGTGGCGGGAGGAGAGACTGAGAGCCAGATCCACAGACTCCGTTCCAGGAAACCCATCCTCTCTACTCTAAGACTGTCTATCTGCCCTACTTGACCCACTGGGGGCCGCTACTGGAGGTGAGAGGCTGGGGGAAACACTTGGCGTGTGCACCAGAATCTAAATAGAACAGCACCAGTCACTATATATCTGCACTTTATTTAATGACTGCTTGTGTGGACACTACTTATCACAGTTGCACGCTATATATAATTTTTGTGGACTGGATTTCACTATTGTCACCTTGGGACGACACCTTTGTACTCTGGATGTTGGGTGTCTGTCTATATTTTTTTTATTGCATTAATGCGTTTATGATGTTATGATTGCACAATCATCACTGTTTGTTTTTGTTTGATTAAGCTATTGTGGATCTATATTGATGCGGGGTCCTTTCTCGCATCCTTGATTGCAGCTTTTATATATATATATTCACACTCACTCATGCACAGTGGGTCAGTTTATTATTTAGAACATGATTTGCTACACCTCCAGAAGAGAAATTTATTTACACTTTTTTTTTTTTTTTTTTCATATATATACATCCATTTTCTGTAATTTTTCACTATTTCAGCACCAGGAATTGTTTTTTGCACCTCCCAGTTATTTTGGTGGCTATAATTCCAGCCACATCAAGTTTCGCATGATTAATTTATACATAGTGTCACCCTTCTTTATGTGTGGTGGTTAATACATCAGGAATCGCACTTTGCACGAGGCACTTTATTAGTTTGTTTACTCACATATTTTATATTAATTTATTGTCACTGACTATATTTGTTGGACTTGAGCATGGTGCATACATCAGCTCAGATTCTTATTTTTTGTGCTAGGAATTAGCATTTTGGAGTTACCGTTAGGCACATTGCCTATCCCTTTATTTGGTCACTGATTGGTACAGAAGTGTTGGTTTGGTACTGGATGATAGAGTAGCGCCACATATCTTATGTGAATTTATTGCCTACCTTTTTGGGGGTGCTGAGTGGACCCATCTATGTTGGCAGCTCTTTACCTGGTATCATAGTGGTATGCTTAGGTTTGATGTTTACAGTTTAGGTTGTGGTCTTTGCGCATTAGTCCTTATACTTCTGTTTCTAAAAATGGCTGTCCACCAATGTTTACCATCCAACCTGACAGAACTGGAGAGGATCTGCAAGGAGGAATGGCAGAGGATCCCCAAATCCAGGTGTGAAAAACTTGGCTGTATTGGATCAAAAGGGTGCTTCTACTAAATACTGAGCAAAGGGTCTGAATACTTGGGACCATGTGATATTTCAGTTTTTTTCTTTTTTTAATAAATCTGCAAAAATGTCAACAATATGGGGTGCTGTGTGTACATTAATGAGGAAAAAAAAATGAACTTAAATGATTTTAGCAAATGGCTGCAATATAACAAAGGGTGAAAAATTTAGGGGGGTCTGAATACTTTCCGCCCCCACTGTAAATGGTTTCCTGAAGACATCCTGCTGCTGGTAGATTGGCCGAAACACAATG
The DNA here is from genome assembly GCA_037952835.1 of Lithobates septentrionalis. Lineage (NCBI taxonomy): Eukaryota > Metazoa > Chordata > Amphibia > Anura > Ranidae > Lithobates > Lithobates septentrionalis. The sequence goes on along the minus strand of JBBDGP010002617.1, from coordinate 110,463 downwards.
AGCTGAGGCAGCAGCAGTGACGTCCAGAATTTTTATTTTTTTTTTCTCTTTATAAACTGACTTTCATAATTGGCGTATTTTTTTTTTTTTTTTCTCGCCCCACCTGCCATATGAGTGTACCAAAGACAAAAATGCTGACCAGGAGCGTTCTAGAGGGATTCTTCGGAGAGTGATCTCTGGAGGATCCTGGATGATGTGTTCCGCAATATTTAATGACGACTTTGACCGCTGCACTTGGTTACAATCATGGGTGGAGGTGGGCACAGTGTGGTGGAAGAGGACCTTCTTGTTTAAAGCATGTATGTATGTTCAAAATGTAAAACCATAATATTCAATTCTCTCTAGCCTACTTATTAATATGAATGATCTTGGAATCTTGTAAACTAACTTTGAGGATCTGCAGACATTTACTTCCTTGAATTCTGTGACCTGTATACACTATGCCCTGTGGGTAGGCACTGCTGTGTCACAGAATTCAGAGCCTGCCTTTTGAACTACGGGTACTGAGAGGATTTTCAGGAGGTGGTCAGTACAGTAATCTTTGCTTGCAGGTAGGATGAGATGTGTAATTCTTAGAAATAGAGAAGCTGTAAAGCATGCAGGGAATCTAGAAAATCGTGGAGCGAGATGGCCAGCAGACTGGTAGCACTCATTGCTTATTGGGCCCATGCACATTAGGAGCCTGAACAAATTCCAGAACCTGCGGCAGAAAAACTATAGAAAAAAAATTTAATGTATGTTTGCATCTTCTTCCTCCTTCCTCAAGTGTGTGTGTGTGGTTTTTTTTTTTTTTTTTTATTTTTTTTTTTCGGCCTTTTTAAATGCTATTTTTCAAATATGCCTGTAAATGCCCAAATGTGCATGGACACATAGGCTAACATAGAGTTGCTTCTACAGACTGAAAGAAAAAAACTCAACGCCTGTATAAGCAGCTTTTTAATATGCTCAGTGTGCTTGAGGCCTAAAGGAGATCCCCCCCCCCCCCCCCCAAGTAAGCATATTTTGGATTGTCAAAGATAACTATCATTTTGTATTACCATTACAATGCTGATATTAGACCCCTCTCACACCGGGGCTTTTTCAGGCGCTTTTGGGCAAAAAATAGAGCCTGAAAAATGCTTCCTCTGCATCCCCAGTGTGAAAGCAGCCTTGTAGAAGAAAAATGTATGCTGTATGTAGAATTCCTTTTAACTTTTTGATGAACATTTTGAGGCTTTTTCTTGCAGTTACTGTCTTTGTGTGTCTTATGTAATCATGTCATCACTACACTCTTATGCGTGTAAAGATTGTTTACTGGGTACTTTTGGCATCCAAAAAAAGTCTTCCATAAGCAAAAATTTACGTGGAAGCTCTTCCTTCCTGGATATCACAGCTAAGATAGTCCTAGATAGACTTCATTAGTTTTGTTATTCAGCATACCATAGTGGAGGCAAAATATTTTCAAAGCATTTTGTTACTCTTCTGATGTAAAGATGGTGAAACTGTTAATTGAAAGGCTTTGAAACCTTCATTAGCACCACATAAGGCAGAAATATGTTTTCTAATTGGAACAGAGCTCTAATTTTCACAATTTGATCACAGTATACGCTTTCCCACTCTTACTCTGTCCTATTTTTATTCATTCCCAGCGGAATTGTTAGAATAAGCTACAGGAAATGTATCCACCCATAGTTTCCTTTCATTATACTGAATCAAGACCACATCTAATGTTCGTGTTTTTTTTTTTTTTTATTTTTTATTTAAAATTTTAATATAAGTACATTATGTAATATAGGGGAGAAAAACAGGTGCTGTTCAGAAGTGACACTTTTCAATGTAGGAGAGTAAGTGTGTGTGTGTGTGTGTGTGTGTGTGTGTGTGTGTGTGTGTGTATGGATAGATGTCACCTTGAGGAGGAATATAAGACAAAGAACCCTGTGCTTTTAATAGTGCAAAAAATAATTTTTCAGAGCAGCTACAACACAAAATCCAATCACTACACTAATAAAATGCATAGAAGTAGAATAATTAAGTGCTCTATGATTCCAATCTGCAAAAAATGTGCACTATAACAAACATCAGAAAGCAAATAAACCATGTGAATCACACTTTATCCCCCAATGTTCCCACCACCCAAGGCTCCTCTCTGGGTGTCTCTTCACCTGGTTTGGTATACCCTACTAACAGGTGGTTAAACTAGATTTTTAGTATAAAACCGTATCACAGCTTGTATGCAGGGCAACTCATACAGAAAAGAAGGCAGGATAGTGCAGACCGCAAACCACTATTTTTAAGAAAAAATCTAAAAATACAGAGTTAGCAGCCTCTACAGGGGTACTGCTACAAATGTTTCAGTAAGCATAGGAATTCTGAGAGTGCATATTCTTAGGAGGACATGGAGGTAGAGTAGGAAAGATGAGATTGTGTGGTAATGCTGAGAAAAATGGGCATTGAGGGATGCTGGAGAAATGAGATTTATGGCTGAGAAGGGGCACTAAGAATGAAAAAGTGAGACATTGGGAGTAACCTGGAGAGGAGTGCTGAAAGATGCTGTTATAAGAGTGATGAGATTGTTGAGTGACATGGGCTGAGATGACGCTCCAAGGATGAAAATGCTGTTAGACAGCGGTGTAACATTACAAAGGGGTGATGGGATTGTGGAGCGACATGGTAGGGGCACCAAAGTTGAAGATATGAGAAAGTAGAGTAACCTAGAGGAGGTGAAACGAGGACGGGCATGAGAAGCTAAAAGACAGTGGTGTAACATAGTAGTTGTCATGCTTTCCCCTAATGCAGGTGGTCATACACTATAGCTGACTTCTGTGGTCACCTATGGCAAAAAGGGGCTGCTATAAGGCAAGCTGGCCTACCAGTACTCGGTTGCCTACAGCTCTTATAAACCATGCTATAGTGCCTGGCCACCACGCCGGGGCAAGTGTGAACTATGCAAAGCAAACATGTACTTGCAGTTGGCAGAGTGGTTCAGTGACCATCCAGGTACAAGGCAGGCAAAGTCTAGAATAGTCTGGGTCAAATCTGTAGTCAAAAGGCAGACTGAGTTTAGAGAATAATCGATTGTCAATGAGGGTGTCATTGTCCTTGGAAGACTGAAGTATTTTTCCTTGCTTCTATTACAGTGGTGGGTCCTCCACCCTGTCCTAAGTTTGAATTACCCTGTGGTTGTTTCAATGGTCACCGTTTGTCTTAAGGCTAATAGCCTCCAGACAGCTCCATGGTCTGGAAGGAGGGTATTGTTCTGTGTTTGACTATTTATGTACCGTATTTATCGGCGTATAACATGCGCCGGCGTATAACACGCACCCCAAGTTTAGGAGGAAATTGTAAGGAAAAAAAACTTACATTTAAATGCCCATCAATGCAGCCTTGCACAGCGTCCATCTGCATGCTTGTCCAGTGTCATTTGCAGCCTTGGTGTCATTTGCAGCTTTGTATGTGTCCTTTTGCAGCCTTGCCCAGGCTGCAGTTAAACTGCAGTGACATGTCAGTGTCACTGCAGTTTGAAAATGGCGCCGAAATACCGAGCCGGTTCTCGGCGGCTCTCGTTCACTTTCGGCTCCACTCATAGTCCCGCCCGGGATGGGCGTGACTGCGAGCGAAGGTAGCCGAACCTAGCCGAGTACACTCGGCTAGGTTCGGGCGGCGCTCGAGTGAAGCCGAAAGTGGCCGAGAAGAGCCGAGGACCGGCTCTGTATTTCGGCGGCGCCATTTTCAAATCGCGGTCGGCGATCGCTCAGTCAGCAGGGAATCGCAGGGGATCGGTGTATAACACGGACCCACGATTTTCCCCTGATTTTAAGGGGGAAAAAGTGCGTGTTATACGCCGATAAATACGGTACTTTAATTATCTCCTGGGACTTCTGTGTCATTACACATATCGGCCCTCCCATTCAAGCTATCGGACCAATCCCTGCTGACCCTGTATCAAGTCTTCATTTGCATGGCCGTGAGGACTAGAGTGTACTTTACAATTGACCAATAGGAAAGTAATTTGGGCGGGGTGTTCAAACTGCGTGTTGTGGACATCCAATACATAGATTCCTGTTTGAACTTGCATACAGCCTGCCTGGTGTTTGTTCTGAGCTATCACAACTGGATTCAAATTTCATAGCTGCAGTTCGAATGCCGGAGCATCAGATGGAAATAAAAAATGTTGCAATCTGATCCAATAGTAGCAGAGGAGTGTCGAGAGTTAAACTGAGTGAGCAGGGGCTTGTTACATTGGCAGCGGTGGGATGTGCTCTCCAGTTACTGGGACACTCCAAACCACCACAGGGAATGATCAGCTATGCAGCCTGCAGGAGAGCCATGCTGAAAGACCTACTTGAGAGCTGAGGAGGGACCACTGGGACAAAGATCCCAAGATTGGGTCTCCTTACTAGGAATGAGCCAAACACCCCCCGCTTCGGTTCGCATCCAGAACACACGAACAGCCTGAAAGTTTGTGCGAACCTTCGAACACCGTTAAAGTCTATGGGACTCGAGCGTGAGAAATCAAAAGTACGAATTTTAAAGGCTAATATGCAAGTTATTGTCCTAAAGGGCTTGGGGACCTCGGTCCTGCCTCAGGGGACATGTATCAATGCAAAACTTTTTTTAAAAACTACCTTTTTTTCAGGAACAGTGATTTTAATGATGCTTAAAGTGAAAAAATAAAAGTGAAATATTCCTTTAAATATCGTGGGGGGGGGGGGGGGGGGGGTGTCTACAGTATGCCTGTAAAGTGGCGCGTGTTTCCCGTGCTTAGAACAGTCCCTGCACAAAATGACATTTTTAAAGAAATAAAAGTCCTTTAAAACTGCTTACGGCTTTAATGTAATGTCCGGTCCCTGTAATATGGGTGAAAATCAGTGAGACAAACGGCATGGGTGCCCCCCCCCCCCAGTCCGTTACCTAATGTCCCGTCCCTGCAATATGGATGAAAATGTATTGAAACTGCATGGGTAACCCCCCAGCCCATTACCAGGCCCTTTTCGGTCTTGTATAGAGATTAGGGGAACCTCGCACCCAAATTAGAAAAAGAAAAGGCGTAGGGCCCCCAGGCCCTATATACTCTGAACACCAGTATACAGGCGGTCCCAAGAAAGACTGGGACTGTAGGTTTTGTTAAGTTGAATCTGTTTGTAATTTGGAACAGGTACGTTTTGTAATTGTAGCTCCAGCCAAAAAATCTATTTTTAAGCTTTTTGGAAAACCTAGGTAAGGGTTATCACCCCTGTAACATTTGTTTTGCTGTCTGTGCCCCTATTCAGAAGATTTCACCTCACACTCTGTCCCAATGACAATTGGATTTAGAAAATTTGGGTTTTTTAGGGAAACAAGGATTTGTGATAAAGCATCAGTGGAGAAGACACCTTTTTCCAATATTAACTCTTACAGGAGAGAATTTCCCCTCCTAGGGGTAGATTTCCTCTCACTACTTGTCTCCCTCCGTTTTGTAAGTAGGAGTCAGAAGTCGGATGCTTGAAAGGTAGGGGCCTGTCCTTTATACGCTTCAGAAATTTGGGCCTTAGTTGTTGGTGGTACCAGAACACTGTAAGCCCTCAGTTACTCTTGGTGGGCGCTGCAACGGGCCCTGCTGTGAAATATTATATCAAGAATTGTAATTGCATGCCCCTGTTGAACAGGGTCAGAAAAATTGGGCCTTTAGTGGTGGTGTTGCCACAACACTGCAACCCCTCACAGATACTCTAGTTGAGTGCAGGAACAAGCCCTGCTGCAAAATATTACAGAAAAAAATTGTAATTGCAGGCCCCTGTTGAACAGGGGCAGAAAAATTGGGCCTTAGCCACTGGTGGTGGTGCCCAGAACCAAAAATGTTCTTGCAAGCTATCAACATGAACATTGAGGAGGAATAGGATAGCCACTCGGCATAACAGGATAGTCACTCAGCATCACCATAGGCAGTCTTCAAGGGATCTCGCATTCATAAATAAAAATTAGTCGGTTACATCAGCATCAGGTGCTTGGTAGCTAGTGATCCAAGACTGATTCATTTTTATGAAGGTGAGCCGATCAACTGAGTCGGTGGAGAGGCTCACTCTGTGATTGATTGGTTACAAAGCCTCCAGAAGCACTGAATGTGCGTTCCGAAAGAACGCTGGATGCAGGACAGGCCAGTAGCTCAATTGCACACTGCAAGCTCTGGCCAGTGATCCATCCTCAAGACCCAGTAACCCATAGGATTTTCGGTTGGAAAGGCCTTGGGGCTGCGGACTAAAAAATTGTCTGAACGCATCTGTCAAACGGCCACCTTCTCCACCGCTCCTTCTGTGACTGACCGAAGCCTCAGCAACATGTTGTCCATGACCAGGAATATGTAACCTCCCAGGCTCTGGAAAAGTGTTGCACAAACCTTTTCTGCAGGGCCTCCTGAAGATGTTTTTTTTTATACTCTGCTCCCTCTGCGACGGCTGGATAAGTTCCGCAACCCTACCCTTGTAACGTGGATCAAGGATGGTTGCCAGCCAGTAGTGATCCCTCTCCTTAATACCACGAATCTAAGGGTCCTTTCGCAGGCTTTGTAGGATCAGGGAGGCCATGCAGCATAGGTTTGCTGAGGCATTGGGCCCAGAGTCCTCTGGGTCACTAAGGATGACCTGATCATCGTCCCTGTCCATTATTCCACGCAGCGTGTGCTCCAACAGGTAGTCAAGAGGGACAGTATCACTGATGCATGCACTGTCACTGCTCACCATCCTTGTGACCTCCTCCAAATGGTGACAGGACAGTGCATGCATCCTTTATCATAAGCCACTGGCGTGGCAAAAAATAGCCAAGCTCCTCTGACCCTGTCTTGGTGCCATAGTCGCACAGGTACTCATTGATGGCCCTCTGCTGTGTGTGCAGCTGCTGCAGCATGGCCAATGTTGAGTTCCATCTGGTGGGCATGTCACAGATTAGGTGGTTCTTGGGCAGGTTGTCCTTTTTTTGGAGGTCAACCAGCCGAGCACTGGCATTATATGACTGGCGCAAATGCACACACTTTCCTGGCCTGCCTCAAAAAATCCTGTAAGCCCAGGTACCTGCACAAGAACCGCTGCACCACCAAATTAAGGATGTGAGCCAAACAGGAAACATAGATGAAGTGTCCCTGTCAGAGGGCGGACAGGAGGTTGGTGCCATTGTCGCAAACCACCATTCCTGCCTGAAGCTGGCGTGGCATCAACCACCTCTTAGCCTGCCCCTTCAGAGCTGACAGAATCTCTGCCCCAGTGTGGCTCCTGTCCCCTAAGCACACCAGCTCAAGCACCACATGGCATCTTTTTGCCTGAGTGCTTGCGTAGCCCCTTGAATGCCTACGGATCAACACTGGTTCTGAGGACACATCTATAGAGGAAGAGGCCATGGAGGAAGAAGAGGGAGTGGAGGAGAGAGGCGTGTCAGAATCACCACTAGTAGCATTGTGGTGGCGGAACCAACAATACTGCACCCTGTCCTGCATCCTTCCCAGCTGCCAGCAGAGTCACCCAGTATGCCGTGAAATATAGGTAACGTCCCTGTCCATTCCTGCTGGACCATGAGTCAGCGGTAATATGCACCTTACTGCTGACCGCCCTGTCCAGCGAGGCCAAGACATTGCCTTCCACATGCCGGTAGAGAGCCGGAATCACCTTCGGTGAAAAAGCTAACAATCAACTGCCTGTAGTATATTAGGAAGAGAACAGGAACGGTCTGCAGTGAGATCTAGCTGCACAGGATACAGTACTGAATATACTGCCTGCCTGTAGTATATTAGGAAGAGAACAGGAACGGTCTGCAGTGAGATCTAGCTGCACAGGATACAGTGTGTGTGTGTGTGTGTGTGTGTGATTATATTATATTATATTATATATTTTTTTTCTGAATCAACTGTCTGCTCAATCTATCTAAATGAAATTAAATCTCTCAACGCCGGAACGCACTGCAGGCAGCCTTATATAGTGTGGGGCGTGTACTTAATCCCCTGAGCCATAATTGGCCAAAGGCACCGTGCCTTTGGCCAATTATGGCTGTTTGCTTACGGCGCTGAGATTGGCCAAAGCATGCGGGTCATAGTGCATGCTTGGCCAATCAGCCAGCAAACCACTATGACGCAGTGCATTATGGGCCGTGACGCGCCGCTCAAATTTGGCCCTAACGTCTGACGAAACGCGTAAGGCGGAGTCACGCTCACATGTCATACCCGAAAGAGCCGGCTGGAACGCAGGGTGGGACGCACGCTCGGATTCGATTCCAGATCCCATCTCTTGCATCCAGCGGCGGTTGTTATGTTTTTAAACTTTTAAACTTGTGAATAAATCGGACGTACTTCACTATACAAGCCCCCTGTCTATTTCTTTGCGGGAGGAGGATCTAACAGCACGGAGGTGGAAAACAGTGGAGGCACCTGGACTCGGATCAGCAGAAGGGGGTCCTTACTATCAGTATATAAGAAGGAACCCATGGAGCAGTAGAGCGGTAGAGGGACATCCATCAGAGGCAGTCATCCTGAGGCACCCACTCTCTTGCCTAATACCCCCTAGAGGGTGACGGATTCTGGTGAGTGGGGGAGCACGGGGGGGAGCACTTGGAGTCACCAGCTTCTATACGCACGGAAGTCACTTATTACCACCCCTTGGACACTTGTAAATGCATGTCAACCGATCCTGACGTTTTTAAACATCCTTTTCTTTAATATTAAGACTTTTTAACCCTGTTTGGGCTTATTTCAGGGACTTTTATTCCCACAGATGTATATTTACTTCTTATATGAATACTAATGGTTTGGACTTGTATCTTTATGAATTTTTTATATATGAATTTAATCTATATGTAATTTAGTATTTTATAGTCTAATGCACTTTTGTTTCACTTCATGCACAGTGCACTTTTGTCACCGTATTTAAAAGGGATATAAGGGGGCCCTCACACGGTTACTGATAGCCCCTAATTTGGTGTGGCTTATTACAAACTCCACTAATACTATAGGAGGCTACTTAATGACAATTTTTAACAAGTTTGATATGTTGTAACAGAGGTGGAGCAAATCTAAATCAAACCCACACATTGTGATAATCATTTATGCAACACAGAGGATTAGCACGTTCACTTTAAAGAAACACTTTTTTATGTATTTATATATTTTGGCACAAAACGGAGGGGTAAATTTACCTATAAAATTACCTTTTTTTGTTTTATACACAATTTTATAAGGTTTGGTGATCTATAATTAAATATCTATTGATAAGTAGGGCAGCGCCAATTCCCCAGTTTCCTCTTCTAATACATCCAATTAACTCCTAATTAGGAATTAATTAAGGGGAGGCAGCAGCCCTTCCAAAATCCAAAGCGCGGACTCCCAATCTATTATAATTATGGCTGTTTGCTTACGGCGCTGTGATTGGCCAAAGCATGCGGGTCATAGTGCATGCTTGGCCAATCAGCCAGCAAACCACTACAATGACGCAGTGCATTATGGGCCGTGACGCGCCGCTCGAATTTGGCGCTAACGGCCCAAAATGTTTGTTCGTTCTTTGTCGAACAGCCGATCGACTCGAACTCTAAGCTCATCCCTACTCCTTACTGGCGAGTGATTTTAACTGGCAAGGCAGCGGATGCATATCGGGCCCTGGAGGACGAGTATGCTAAGGATTATGACCGGGTAAAAACTCTGCTAGCCCGATTTTTGCCATTGCACCCGAAGCCAGCCGGATTAAGATTGGAGGATCCCAGAAACAAACCAACATAACAGACGTGGAGTGGGCACATCTGCAGCAGAACCTTAAAGCGGGGGTTCACCCACACCGCCAAAAAAAATAAAAATATTAAAAGCCAGCAGCTACAAATACTGCAGCTGCTGACTTTTAATACATGGCCATTTACCTGTCCCAGGGTCCAGCGATGTCGGCAGGGGATGCCGAGAACCCGCTCGGTTCTCGGCAGCTGCCGCCGCCATCCTAGGTGAGGGAATCAGGAAGTGAAGCGTTGCGGCTTCACTTCCCGGTTCCCTACTGCGCATGCGCGAGTCGCGCTGCGCGTCCCTAGTGGTCTCCGCTCTCTGCTGGGAGCTGTGTGTTCCCAGCAGACAGTGCGATGGGGACAGGAAGAGGCATAGACTCCCATGGGAGTCTATGCCGGAAGTGGGTGCAAATACCTGTCTTAGACCGGTATCTGCACCCCCCTCCCCCCTGAAAGGTGCCAAATGTGACACCGGAGGGGGGGGAGGGTTCCGAAAAGCGGAAGTTCCATTTTTGTGTGGAACTCCGCTTTTAAGGGCTGGTTCCAGGGAAGCCATGCTCGTACCATAGAGGATATCACCCAGCTAGTACTCTTAGAACAGTTCTTTAACCACACGCCTCTGGTAGTATGGGATTGGGTGCGAAATGAGCAATCACGGACTGTACAGCAAGCGGCTACTTTGGCAGATGTATATCTGGGCTCTCGGAGGTCAAGCGAGTGCTATCCACTATCTTGGCCCAGTTTACTAGCTTCTAACCCAACTCCAGTACCTCAGTGGTCTGCCTCTAGACCCCCAGCCCGACCCAACCCTCCTTCCGGACCTAAGTGCTATACCTGTAACCAGACTGCTCATCCTGCCAGACCAGCGACTCATTTCTTTCCGGAAGAAGCCCAACCATCGATTTTCAGGAAGAGTGCGGCAAACTTTTCCAGGCTGATCCCGTCCAAGCTGCTGCTGGAGATGATCTGCAGCATCATCAGGCAGTATGGGTTAATGGACAGCCGGCCCAGGACTCCGAATCCGGGGCTACGATTGCCCTCATCCAGCCTCACATGATTCCCCAGTTAGCCCGGACCAGCCAGACAGTTGCAGTCAGGGTAGCAGGGGGAAAGGTGCTGCATTTATTCACCACCCAAGTCCTCTTGGATTGGGGCTCAGGGGAATGACAAGTGTGAGTGGGATTACTGTGGAAGTACTTTTGGGAACGATTTGGGACATTTAACTTCCTCATATGCCCCAGAGGCCGCCCTGGCCATGGCCACCCGACGGCAGAGCCAACTTCAAGGCAATTCCACTCCTATAGGGACCCAGGTAAGACCAAATCCTCCGTTACCCCGAGTTGACAACCCCGCGTCCTGGGATTCTCCCTCCGACTCAGAGTGACTCTACTTTAGCTGGTTATCGGAACAGGGCAGGCAAGGATCCAGGGGGGTTGGGGGAAGACAATAGGGGGGGTTTCTTTATCGTTACACTGAGGGGATGGGCACCGCAAAGTGACAGGGTCCCCACAAACAGCTAGTCATACTCCAGAAATACAGACGGGAGCTATTGCAGCTGGCTCACGACACCCCCTTGGCCGGACATTTAGGAATAGCTAAGACCCGGATTCGGTTGTCTCATGTTTTCTTCTGGCCCAGGTTACATGCTGAGGTGCGAGAATACTGCCAGACTTTTCAAAGTAAGGAAGACCGGGGATCACCCAAAAGCATCCCTGCAACCCCTGCCGATCATTAAAGAACCCTTTAGCCGGATAGCGGTAGATATTATAGGCCCATTGGCCCGCCCCAGTGCCACTGGGAAGAAGTATATTCTTGGTGGTGGATTACACTACCCAGAGGGTATTCCCTTATCCAATATCCAGGCTGATACGGTAGCCGATGCCTTACTGTGGGTATTCACTAGGGTAGGGTTTCCCCAGTAAATATTGTCCGATCAGGGTACCCAGTTCAGTTCACAGCCGTGCTGACGCAGCAGCTCTGGCGTCTGTGGCATTAAACCCCTCCAGAGCGCCCCCTACCACCCTCAGACTAATGGGCTGTGTGAGATATAACGGGACCCTGAAGCAGCTGCTTCGGGCTTTCATGGGGAGTAGGAAGGATTGGGAGAAATCTTTTCCCATCTACTGTTCGCCTATAGAGAGCTGTTATGGGCGAAGGGTTAGGGGACCCTTAGACTTAGTGAGGGTCCAGTGGGAGGGGGTAGAGTATACAGAAGGCCTCCCCATTGTTGGTTACATCTTGGAACTCGGGGAGCGACTGCAGGAACTTGCCGATCTAGTCCTTTAGAATATGCAATTGGCCCAGAGTCGGCGGAAGGTTTGGTATGATCGGTCTATGCAGAATCGCACCTTTTTGTATCGGACAAAGTCCTGGTACTAAAACCCCTGAAGCAAAATAAATTGCAGGGCCCTTATCAGGAGGTAAAACAGCTGTGCGATACCACCTATGTGGTCGCCAGCTGTGCAGACACAAAAATTAAAATGTTCCACATTAATATGACTAAGGCCTATCACGAGAGGGCTGTGGCAGTAGCTGCCATATGCGCTCCTGCCACCAGGGACTCTGAATATCTACCGATTTGCTGGCGCTTCCTGAAATCGCTAACTGTGCGGGGGGGTGGAAGATATTTGGCTTGCAGAGAGGTTAGGATCTCAAGAACGAGAACAGGCCAGGGAATGGGTCCAGGACCGGCAGGAGATGTCCTTGGCACTCCCTGGGTACACTCGCATAGCTGTGCACAAGGTAGGGTCCCCCGGACAGAAGCCCCTGAGACAACTAGCCTATAGGTTTCCTTGAGCTGTGCAAGAAGGGATGAGAGTGGAGATGCTCAAATTAGGGGTGATCGAACCATCAACAAGCCCCTGGGCTTCCCCTGTAGTATTAGTCCCAAAACGGGATTGCATGATTCTGTGTGGACTATAGGCGACTGATTGTAACTGTGACAGATGCCTACCTTATGCCCTGAGTGGATGAATTGCTGGACAAAATAGCTCAGGGACACTATCTGATGACTGTTGACTTGTGTAAAGGCTGGCAAAAACGAAGGTGAAAGCTGCGCTCAAGGTGAAACAAAAAATATATATATACAGTGTAGTGAAATTCAAGCAGCCTGCATCGAGATCTAGTCTCCAAATCCCTCCAAAGATGATAATACAAAAGAGATGCGGCGCTAAAACATATTAAGAACCTGTGAAATAAGTTAATGAAATAATCAAGGCTAATAGTGCAAAGTGAATATAAACAATATTGTACTCTAATATCCCAAGATTAATTGAAGACACATAATGAAATAGATAAATGCGTAGAGTCCAAAAACCAAAGAAAGTCCGTGATAAATCAAGGAAAAGTGCCAGAAAGGGCCACAACAAAGATGAAGGTGCAGTGGGGGAAATCTTCCGTGGTTCCTCACACCCAAGGTGGTATATCAGATGTGCTTACCAGATCCCATTGACCGCTATTACAGCAGTCAAAAACGGCACAGGGAAATTATAGGGATCCCCACAACCTCAGCTTGGTGGTACCGATGGGCGACAGATGGTATCTCAGGATTCAAAGAGAAAAAACAATCCATCGCGTAATACAGTATGTGAAGCCACTGCCGACCCGGGATATCTTTCACTCTCCACCAGTTAGTTGAGCTTCGGGAGCCTGGGACCACAACCGCTGACTTTTGGATGGAAGGTGGGAGGTGGGATGAGACCCTAGCACAGTGGTTCTCAACTCCTCAGTGGTTTGAATCCTGAGATACCATCTGTCGCCCATCGGTACCACTAAGCTGAGGTTGTGGGGATCCCTATAATTTCCCTGTGCCGTTTTTGACTGCTGTAATAGCGGTCAATGGGATCTGGTAAGCACATCTGATATACCACCTTGGGTGTGAGGAACCACGGAAGATTTCCCCCACTGCACCTTCATCTTTGTTGTGGCCCTTTCTGGCACTTTTCCTTGATTTATCACGGACTTTTTCTTTGGTTTTTGGACTCTACGCATTTATCTATTTCATTATGTGTCTTCAATTAATCTTGGGATATTAGAGTACAATATTGTTTATATTCACTTTGCACTATTAGCCTTGATTATTTCATTAACTTATTTCACAGGTTCTTAATATGTTTTAGCGCCGCATCTCTTTTGTGTAAAGGCTACTTGCAGATTCTCTTGGAAGCAATTCCAAAGTCGGTCTTCATCACCCTGTTCGGCCTTTACCAGTTTCGGGTAATACTATTCAGGTTGAATGCTCAGTCTACCTTCCGGTGGATGATGGATCAATTCCCCGACTGTCTGCAAGATTTTGCATGTGCATATTTTGACGACATCGCAATCTATAGCCAGACATGGGAGGACCATCTTGGACACCTGGGAATAGTGCTAGATAGAATCCGAGCTGCAGACCTGACCCTGAAGCCAGACAAATGTAATATCAGGATGTCTGAGGTGCAATATCTGGGACATAGGGTGGGATGTGGGAAGCAGAGGCCAGAACCTGCAAAAAATCGAGGCCATCCTAAACTGGCCGGTTCCCAGAACCAAGACCCAGGTACTTGCATTTTTAGGGACAGCAGGGTACTGCAGGAAGTTTGTACGACAACGGGAAAGTGCACCCGGTGCCAAATATCAGCTGCAAGTTGTTGTTCCCGAAGTTGAATATGCTGCCGTGGAAAGTGTTTGGCCTTAGTCTGGGCTTTAAAGACTACTTTTCCAACATCCTCGAGTTGACCTGTTCGGAGTCCCACCACTGTGGCTGTTGGACTTTTTCCGGTGGGGCGGTGTATTGTCATGGCTCTTGGAATACTAACGTTTTTTTCCTTGAGTCTATTACACAGTGGTGGGTCCTCCGCCCTGTCTTATGTTTGACTCTGTGGTTTGTTTCAATGTTCACAATTTATCTTAAGGCTAACCCCCTCCAGACGGCTCCATGGTCTGGAATGAAGGTATTGTTCTGTGTTTGACTGTTTGTTTTTGTACTTTAATTATCTCCGGGGACTTCTCTGTGTCAGTACACATCTGCCCTCCCATTCAAGCTATTTGACCAATCCCTGCTGACCCTGTTTCAAGCCTTCATTTGCTTGGCCAAGAGGACCCAAGTGAGGACTAGAGTGTACTTTACACTTGACCAATAGGAAAGTAGTAGTTTGGGTGGGGTGTTCAAACTGTTGTGTATAAAAGTGTGTTGTGTGCATCCAATAAACGTGAGATTCCTGTTTGAACTTGCATACAGCCTGCCTGTCAGGGCATCTAATTGACCAGACCGTGTGGACTGCACAGAGGAGACCAGAAACACATGTAAGTGAAATAATGGTGTTTATTAAACAAGTGACAAGTAAAAGGAATATAAGCAGTGCAAAACCAACACAACAAACCCACTACAAACAACAATATATACAAGTAAATGGAGATACCGGAATCGTAAACAAAGCCAGGCCAAGGTCATACACAGGGAGGTCAGCAGATGGGCAAGGACGGGAAACCAGCAGGACAGGGAGAGGATGGTTAAGCTGCAGGGCAGGGATCCAAGGGAATCAGGAGGGACAAGAACAGGATGGGCTTGGGATAGGGATCGGATCGGATCAGAGCAGGACAGAAACTAGCAGCAAGGTCAGGGCGCAGGGAGAAGGATACCAAGGCAAGCCTATGAGGGCTTGCCGGGTATTTATAAGGCTGTGGTAATTGACCTCATGTCACAGCTGAGCGCAGTGTGTTCTGTTTGCTCCACACTGCCGGAGTGCACCCGCTGGTGGACACCGGTACTACGGCCCAGGGATGCAACAGTGCCACCAGCAGGAGAGACCTCTTACTGCAGGTCCCAGGTGTTGGAAGACACCCGCTGGTGGACACTGGTACTGCGATCCAAGAGACCGATGGCGTCACCAACGGTTAAACCCTCATGACACTGCCTGGTGTTTTGTTCTGAGCAATCGCAACTGGATTCGAATGGCACATAGCTGTAGTTGGAATCCCGGCACATCGGATGACCGAAATATCGGACGTTGCAATCTGATCAAATAGTAGCATGGGAGTGTCGAGAGTGCAACAGAGCGAGCAGGGGCTCGTTGCAGAGGGAATCCAATTTGGTAAAACGGCACAGAAAAACAGGGGGCTTGGAGCACATGTAACAAACACAATCTCACAAGCATGAGACTGCAGGCTTGGCTGGCTTAAATAAAGTTTAGTCTCCACCCAGAGACCTGCATCAATCGCCTTACAGGTAGACGGACAAGGAGAATGCCATAGCCAAAAATAGGATGCGTGATTGATTTGCAGGAGTCTTCACACCCCTGAAATGACCCCCCCCCCAATTCCAAGACGTCAAGCATTGTACCATCAGGCTGGGCAATGATTAGTGAGGTCAGGTTGGTTAGCAGGCAGAGAGTCTATGGTGCCAAACTGGACAGTAGATTGAGAAACAGTAACATAAGGTTGGATAGCAGGTGACATGTCACTGGAGTCAAGCTGGATAGCTGGAACATGGGCTGGATGCAGCGTGGCTTCAAGAAAAGGTCAAAGTCCCCACCTGGCCAAATGAGGCAGTCAATCCAAAGGATGAATGGAACTTCTTAGACAGGTTGGAGCAGAAGTAGTTGCAGTAGGTTGAGGCCAGGTTACTGAAAGTCCTGAATATGAAAAAAGAGGTTCCATTGGCTTGGACTGGACCAGAATAACTGGTGCAGAGGCAGACTGGGCCACATTGGCAGGTGTGGAGACATCAGAAATTGAGGACAATCCAGGTTGCCCTGTGTGTCCCAAAGGGCGTTTAGGGACAGGCCAAGGTAGGGGTAATCCAGAGGGCTTGACTTTTGAAGACTTGGAGAGCACAGGTTTTGCAAGCTTTTACATAGGAACAGGAATCCTTATGGAGAGAGCCACCAAAGCCCATGAGAAACCAAAGAGTTTAATTAAACCCGGAGTACCCAGCTGTCTTAGCGTCTTGTGCTTCAGAAAGCACTTTAAGCCTAAGGTGGAGGTGAACAAACTGCTTTCCAGGGGGTAGATTGGGTGGGGCACTAGACTGAGACTTGAAAATGGTCCAAAAGGATTGTGTAGGAGGTAAGTTATTGTGAAACTTGAGGGAAGTTTCCAAACCGGGCATATTGCTTCGAGACAGTGGGTAAGTTTGGCCTCCTAGGTGGAAAAAAAAAATAATTGGCAGAGGTGGCCTGTAGAGGATTTGGTAAACTTGTTGGTGTCTATTGTGACAACAGTCACATAAAGGCAAATGGTTAGCAGGTTTAATACAGCTCTGGAGGAAGTTTGGGACCAGGACCCAATCTCTCCTGCAGCCCAATCTGTGTAGGTTCTTGAGAGAGAGAGAGAGTCCCTGGGGATCTTCTTGCCTTTTCCCAGGAGGATAAATGAGTAACCAATGTAGG
This sequence comes from Lithobates septentrionalis, assembly GCA_037952835.1. Classification (NCBI taxonomy): domain Eukaryota; kingdom Metazoa; phylum Chordata; class Amphibia; order Anura; family Ranidae; genus Lithobates; species Lithobates septentrionalis. Next base: position 93,400 of record JBBDGP010002617.1, on the reverse strand, counting down.
TATGTGTGGATGGCTCACCATTCAGCTATAGCACCACATCCCTAATAATTATATCGAAGAAATGAATTTAAATGGGACTTTTTTGGGGGTAGCATATTCCCCGGACACAAATTTCCTGGTCCATGGTCCTTTTTATATTATAGCAGTGTTATGGTGATCAATCCCAACATGTTTCGCCCTCATGGGCTTCTTCAGGGAATACATGAGCTGCTGATGATCATACATTTCTATTAGAGAAAAAAACAGTAAGTATTACAAATACAATGTAAAAAGGAAAAGATCTAATCCTGAGGCATAACCAGTGACAAGCCTCCATCCCTAAATGTATACAAACGGTCATGGGGACTTGACACTGTTTATCACAATTATTTATTACTCAGTTTGTAGCAGTACTATCACACTTCTTTATATTATACCTTTTGCAATTTTGTGAATACTTTCAGGTGATGGCAGCAGCTTAACCACTTAAGGACCGAGCCTCTTTTTGAGATGTGGTGTTTACACGTTAACAGGGTTTTTTTTTTTTTTTTTTCTCTAACACCCTAAAGAATAAAATGGCGGTCATTGCAATACTTTCTGTCAAACCGTATTTGCGCAGCGGTCTTGCAAGCGCACTTTTGTATTTTTTCCAAAAAAAAACTTTTTTGAGTTAAATAAGACCACAGTAAAGTTAGCTCAATTTTTTTTATATTGTGAAAGAATGTTATGCCGAGTAAATTGATACGCAGCATGTCACGCTTCAGAATTGCACCCGCTCGTGGAATGGCGACAAATCTTTACCCTTAAATCCCCATAGGTGAGGTTTAAAAAATTCTACAGGTTGCATGTTTTAAGTTAGTGGCGGTTACATAGTTACATAGTAGGTAAGGTTGAAAAAAGACACAAGTCCAACCTATGTGTGTGATTATGTGTTAGTATTACATTATATATCCCTGTATGTTGCGGTCATTCAGGTGCTTATCTAATAGTTTCTTGAAGCTATCAATGCTCCCCGCTGAGACCACCGCCTGTGGAAGGGAATTCCACGTCCTTGCCGCTCTTACAGTAAAGAACCCTCTACGTAGTTTAAGGTTAAACCTCTTTTCTAATTTTAATGAGTGGCCACGAGTCTTGTTAAACTCTCTTCTGCGAAAAAGTTTTATCCCTATTGTGGGGTCACCAGTACGGTATTTGTAAATTGAAATATCCCCTCTCTAGCGTCTCTTCTCCAGAGAGAATAAGTTCAGTGCTTGCAACCTTTCCTCATAACTAAGACCCTCCAGACCCTTTATTAGCTTTGTTGCCCTTCTTTGTACTCGCTCCATTTCCAGTACATCCTTCCTGAGGACTGGTGCCCAGAACTGGACAGCATACTCCAGGTGCGGCCGGACCAGAGCCTTGTAGAGTGGGAGAATTATCGTTTTATCTCTGCAGTTGATCCCCTTTTAATGCATGCCAATATTCTGTTTGCTTTGTTAGGCTCAGCAATGCCAAGCTGCTGCTATCATCTACTAGGACCCCCAGGTCCTTTTCCATCCTAGATTCCCCCAGAGGTTCTCCCCCCAGTGTATTGATTGCATTCATATTTTTGCCACCCAAATGCATTATTTTACATTTTTCTACATTGAACCTCATTTGCCATGTAGTCGCCCACCCCATTAATTTGTTCAGGTCTTTTTGCAAGATTTCCACATCCTGCGGAGAAGTTATTGCCCTGCTTAGCTTAGTATCGTCTGCAAATACAGAGATTGAACTGTTTATCCCATCCTCCAGATCGTTTATGAACAAATTAATTAGGATTGGTCCCAGCACAGAACCCTGGGGAACCCCACTACCCACTCCTGACCATTCTGAGTACTCCCCATTTATCACCACCCTCTGAACTCGCCCTTGTAGCCAGTTTTCAATCCATGTACTCGCCCTATGGTCCATGCCAACGGACCTTATTTTGTACAGTAAACGTTTATGGGGAACTGTGTCAAATGATTTTGCAAAATCCAGATACACCATGTCTACGGGCCTTCCTTTATCTAGATGGCAACTCGCCTCCTCATAGAAGCTTAATAGATTGGTTTGGCAAGAACGATTCTTCATGAATCCATGCTGATTACTGCTAATGATACCGTTCTTATTACTAAAATCTTGTATATAGTCCCTTATCATCCCCTCCAAGAGTTTACATACTATTGATGTTAGGCTAACTGGTCTGTAATTCCCAGGGATGTATTTTGGGCCCTTTTTTAAATATTGGTACTACATAGGCTTTTCTCCAATCAGCTGGTACCATTCCAGTCAGTAGACTATCTGTAAAAATTAGGAACAACGGTCTGGCAATCGCTTAACTGAGTTCCCTAAGTACCCTCGGATGCAAGCCATCTGGTCCTGGTGATTTATTAATGTTAAGTTTCTCAAGTCTAATTTTAATTCTGTCCTCTGTTAACCATGGAGGTGCTTCCTGTGTTGTGTCATGAGGATAAACACTGCAGTTTTGGTTACTGAAGCCCCCCGATTTACTTGTGAAGACTGAGGAGAAGAATAAATTCAATACCTTCGCCATCTCCCCATCCTTTGTAACCAGATGTCCTTCCGCATTCTTTATGGGGCCAATATGGTCTGTCCTCCCTTTTTTACGGTTTACATACTTAAAGAATTTCTTGGGATTTTTTTTTTTACTCTCCTCCGCTATGTGTCTTTCATGTTCTATCTTGGCTGTCCTAATTGCACCCTTACATTTCTTGTTGCATTCTTTATAAAGTCTGAATGATGAGGATGATCCCTCATCCTTGTATTTTTTGAAGGCCTACTCCTTTGCTTTTATATGCATTTTTACATTGGAGTTAAGCCATCCAGGACTTTTTGTTCGATCTTTTTAAAATTTATTACCCAATGGGATACATTGGCTAATGCCCTTATTTAATATGCTCTTAAAGCAAACCCATCACTCCTCCGTATTCTTTGTTCCTAATATTTTATCCCAATTTATGCCTTTTAGCAAGGTTTGTAGTTTTAGGGAAGTTGGCTCTTTTGAAATTCAGTGTCTTTGTATTCCCTTTTATGTTTCCGATTTGTGTGATTTATACTGAAACTAACTGACCTGTGATCGCTGTTACCTAAATTGCCCTGTATTTCCACATCCGTGATCAGGTCTGTATTGGTAATCAGTAGATCCAGTAATGTTTTATTTCTAGTTGGTGCGTCTATCATCTGACCCATAAAATTGTCCTGCAAGACATCAAGGAACTGGCGAGCCTTAAATGAATGCACAGTTCCCTCCGCCCAGTCTATGTCTGGATAATTAAAATCCCCCATTATAACACTTCCCATCCTTGCTGCTAATCCAATTTGCGATAGATCTGTCTCCACTTCCTCCCTCAGGTTAGGGGGCCTATAGCATACTCCCAGTATTTTCCTCTTAGCTTCATCCCTTTGGAGCTCTACCCATAAGGATTCCACCTCCTCCCTAGCTCCCTCAGCGATGTCATCTCTCACATTTACTTGTACATTATTCTTTATATATAGGCATATCCCTCCCCCTTTTTTACCCTCTCTATCCTTGCGGTATAGGGCTAGGGCTAGAATTATTGCTCTTGCTCTACCGATCACGGTGATACCTCACATGTGTGGTTTGAACAGTTTTCATATGCGGGCGCTACTTACGTATGCGTTGGCTTCTGCACCCGAGCTCGGTGGCACAGGGTGCGTTTTTAAAAACTTTTTTTTTTTTGTTTTTCTTATTTATTTTTTTTCTCATACAAATAGAGCTTTCTTTTGGTGGTATTTGATCACCTCTGGGGTTTTATTTTTTTGCGCTATAAATGAAAAAAGACCAACAATTTTGAAAAAACGCATTTTTCTTAGTTTCTGTGATTAAACTTTTGCAAATTTTTTCTTCATAAATTTTGGCCACAATTTTATACTGCTACATATCTTTGGTAAAAATAACCAAAATTAGTGGATATTATTTGGTCTTTGTGAAAGTTGGAGAGTCTACAAGCTGTGGTGCAAATCATAAAACATTTGTCACACCTGATGTAATGACAGCCGATCTCATTTCTTGCGACCCGAACAAGCCAGGAAAGTACAAATACCCCCCAAATGACCCCCTTTTTTTTTTTTTTTTTTTTTTTTTTTTTGAAAGTAGACATTCTTTGCAAAATTTTTTTTTTTTTTTTTTTTCCACAAAATTGTCTAATAGGTTATTTCTCTCACATGGCATGTGTATACCACAAATAACTCCCCAAAATACATTCTGCTACTCCTGTAAGTATGGTGATACCACATGTGTGGGACTTTTCCACAGCCTAGCCAGGTAGAGAGGCCCAACATGCAGGGAGCACCATCACGTGTTCTAGGAGCATAAATTGCACATCTAACTTGTTGACTACCCATTACACTTTTGAAGGCCCTGGGGCACCAGGACAATGACACGTGACACTGATGTGGCACTGATGACAAATGGCACTAATACGTGGCACTGATGACAGATGTACACTCACGTTGCAGCTACGAATCTCTTCCTCCTCACACGTGGTCTCTGTGTGAGGAGGGAGAGCCGGCAATGAGAGATGATCTCATTTGTTTGCATATTAGATCACCTCTCATTGGACACACCGATTGAGTGCCAAGGGACACGGCCAACACAGAATTTCCCCGATGGGCACGCGCATCACGGAAGTAAACAGGAAGACATCCAGGGACGCCCTCCCGGCAATTGAGCGCCGCGCTGTAGCTGTCTTTCAGCTATAGCGCGGGTGCGAAGTGGTTAAGAGCTCTGGGCGGAAGTGACGTTTTGACGTCACTTCTGCCCTGCAATGTTGTGGGGGCCATCTTCCCCTCACTCGTCTCCATGCCCAGCAAGAGTGAAGATCCGATTGCCTCCGCCGCAGAGACCACTATTATTGGAAACCGGACCACCGGCCGAGCAAGAGGATACCAGGGTTATGGCAGCTAGCTGCTGCCATGACTATATTCCTCTTCAAAGTATGGACGTATATCGGCGTGCAGCAGTCCGGAAGTGGTTAATTTATTATACATATTGTTTGCACTTACACACCACTAGGTGGCAGCGCATCTTATTATCACATTACAATTACAGCCACTTTACTGCGCATGTGCAAGCCATTTTCTTTCTTTGGGCACGCTTCTCTTGGTCAGTACCAGAAGCTCTTGGCTCCCTACTGTACATACAGCTAGATCATCTTTGGATGCCTACTGTGGTCAGCAGCCTATGTAACCTGGCACAAAAGGCTTCACCGTCCTTTAAAAGCTGCAAGTTCATCTGACTTCCTCTGGGTATTCGTCTGCACAGCCTTCCTCTTACTTGTTTAGAGAGCAATTATCTGCTGCAATATCTGATTTCTTGGTCAGAATGTCTGTCATTTTTAGAGGCCTTAGATGACAGGTGTTACAAGCGAGCACCTTCAGTTTCTCCTCCTGGGTCAGTCTCTGACTTTACCTTTCCTGCAGACACACTTCCTGGGAAATAGATTAGAAGATCCTCCTTTCTTTCTGAGGAATCAGACCAAGAGGCGTTGCCTAAGCCAAATTTTCATTCCTGTTTACGGATACCATTGTTGCCCTTACTGATGCTGCATGCTTTTGTTTTTTGCATTCGAGCAGCCTTGTCTGCTTTACCCCAAGGTTTCCCAGATGGGGTCCCTACAATTTTTTTTCTCCTGCCAAGACCTTCCTAGACCACGCATTCCTTGAGCCTGTCCTATACAGCGACTGGCCTTACCCTGAAAAGGTACTCTGTATTTGCTCCTCCAAAATGTGTTTGTTTTTTTTTTTTTTTTTTTTTTTTTTTTTTTTTTTTTTTTTTTTGCAATATCCTTTCGAGGAGAAATTCATGCAAAAATAAATGGTCCTTGTAGTGGACCCTGCTACCTCTGATCTTAACCAGATGGTAATGGTCCCTGTAGAGCCGTGGTTCTCAACTCCTGTCCTCAGGACCCACTAACGGAGATAACTGAAATACATCACAAGTGATATCATCTGCTCGTCAGTGATTGCAGTATTCTAGTCTGCATCTCCCCAAGGTAATACCTAAAATCTGCCCTGGTAGTGGGTCCTGAGGACAGTAGGATAGTGGACTAAAGACTGAGGCTCTCATTAAGGCCCTTTCTTACCTTGGCAACTTGCATTTGCTTCCATGGCAGTTTGCCAGACCTTAGTCTTGGCTAATTGCATGATTGAGACCCCAGTTCCATTTTAACAAATCCCTCCTTGTTACTGCCAACTAGAGGCTTTACCTGTACCCCTATGCCACTAATCGGTGATCTACAAACTGTGGCCCTTTTGCTTGTGCCTATCTGCCCCTTGGACCAATATTCCTCCAACTGACACCAATGATGAAGCACCATTCCTCCCACTGACGCCATTAGTAAGGAATGCTTTCTATCACTGACACCATTAATGGGGAACTATTCCTCCCATTGATGCAAACAATGGGACACTATTCCTTCTGCTAAGACCAACAATAGGGCACTGTTTACTCCCACTAATGCCAGGACATTTTCTTTTCTCACTGGCTCCACTATAGCCTGCAGGACAGTAAACTGGCCCTTTTGGAGACTCCTGCACTAGATGAATAGCTTGGTGGCTATGCTTCACCAGATCTCCAGGATAAGCCTTCTCTCCATCCTTGTGCAGAGGTTTCTTTGGCTCAAATACTGGTCAGCAGAACTCCTGTACAAGAAACACCTCGAGTGTCCGGCCTTTGAGAACCCGTTTGGTCCCTCTTTTTGAATAATTGCATCAAGGAGATCACAGGGTGTACTCTCCTCCCCCAGGAAAAAGTTTGCTTTTGCGAGTAGGCACTTTACTCCTGAGGCTAGAAAATTTAATGTTGTCCCTCTCAGGCCTCCAGCTTCAGGCCTAAGTCTGGAACAAACTTTGGTTGGAAGCTATGGTCCCCCAAGCCTTCTCATGGTGGGGATTGCTTCAGATGGAGATCTTCTGCATTCCAGATTCAACAACAAACTTGATAGGTTTGTCACAAGGTTGAGGGACCCTTGGACCTACAGTTGATGCTTTGACTCAGTTGGATTAGTTCCACCTGGTCTATGCCTTTTTTGCCTCTTGCATCTACCTTGTCTATTCTGGTGACCTTTATCGTATCAAACAACCCAGACTACTAGCAGACTTTCCGTGGGCCCTTTTTTGAGCATTGAGACCTTCTGTCCCAAGAGCGATCCACCAGCCTGCTTTTTGGTTGCTGGCATTAACCGCATGGCTGTTGAAGTCCAGATCCTAAGACATAGGAATGATCCAATCCAATAGGCCCATCTTCCATGACATTTTTTTTCCTTGGAAGTACTCAATGGGACCCACCTGTACTTCCCCCAGTTTGGTCCAGCACAGTATCTTGCTTTGAGTACCAATAAAGGGCATTTTTAGCCTTGGTATTTGTTTCAGAGACCCTTGGTCTCTCATGCTGTTAAGGCTTTATTGCAGGGTGTTGCTAATACCTGTTCCGCTGTTCATTCCTCTGCAATTCCGTGGGACCTTAATCTGGTAGTTTTGGTCTTTTTGAGAGGCAGCCTTTTTGAACCTATTAAAAATATTTATTTGTCTGAACTTGCCATACTTTTTGTTGCTTTTACCTCTGCACAGAGTGTCTTTTTTTTTTGATTTAGCAGCCTTAGCTTATAAAGAGCCTTTCTTTTTGTTGCACATGGACAATGCTGTTTTGAGACCTAAAGCCTCTTTTCCACCTCAGTAAGGACTATTCCTTCCTTCATTGTGTCCTGTTCCAAAGCATGCCTGCTGTGAGAATCTACCTCTCAGCTATTGCCTCCTAGATTCCCTTATGTGCTCCCTGTGGGTTCCCGCAGGGGGCTCCCTGCTTCTCGATCCATCACTGCAAGGTGGACTAGACATTGCTCAAGCCTAGTCTAAGGGCTAGATTTCCTCCTGTTCCTGTTAAGGTGCACTCTACCAGATCTGTTAGTGCTTCATAGGCTTTTCAGCATCAGGCATCTGTTTCTCAGCTTTGCAGTGCTGCCACCTGGTCTTCTGTTAACCTTTAGGTTCTGCCAGGTGGATATTCAGGCCTCCTGTGATGCTTATTTTGGGTAGAAGGTGCTAGTTCATCAAGCCTTTTTTGATATGTATGTTGTGTGAATGTTGGTGTTAGCTGTGTTGCTCATCCCTCAGTTGGCCTGTGCTTGGATATCTCCAAGCCTAAAGATCATGTGTACTGTATGACTAGGGAAAACTTTGGCTTTTGACTTGCCAGTAAAAATCTGTTTCCTGGAGTACAGTATGAAACTGTCAAACCATGATCAGACTGAGACAGAAGTACAGTTAAATCTCACTTTAATAATAATAATAATAATAATAAACTTGGTCAAAACCTAGCCAGAGTTCAGGAGCCGGAACGTATAGTCAGACAAGCCAAAATGTCAGGGAGCCAGAGATGAGCGTAGTAGAACAGCAAGCAGGATCTGGAGCCAGATGGAATGTCAGCCAAACAAGTCTTTAACAGGAACACAGGACAGCGTTTCTAGAGATGTGACCAAGGCAAAGGCAGAGATCATCTGGGCTGGACAGCTTAAGTAGGCAGGACTGACAAGCAGGCTATCGTCAACAGGTGAGTCACTGTGGAGAGATAGGAGCTGGCAATTAGCCGACAGCTGAGCGGCCAGCTCAAAAGGAAGGGCTGAGCCCAGCCCTGACAAACACGTCTCTTCCCCTCTGTTCTTTATGATCTCCCCATTGCTTGCTACAAAACTGAGGCTAGCTGGTAGTGGGAGGAGTTTTATAAGGGATGCCCCTGCAGCTTTCTTCTTTTGATGGTGTCCAATCACCTAAGTGTGTGTGATCCATGGTTAAAGACAATGTGGTCAATTAGCAAAGCTTTACCGCATGCGATAAGGGTCTTTTACTCATGTGCATAATTTACCGCATGACATAATGTAAGTCCAATTCACCCAAAAATGTTTTATATGGTATTTACCAAAGAAAAGAGGGGGAGGGGGGGGAATGCCAATAAATGCTGCATAAAAAGCTCAAGTCCAATTCACAAACCTGAGTGTTAAAAAGCAAGCAGGGTTTAGCTGGCAGTATTTGTCAAAACAGCCTGGGGGTCGGGAGGACTGTTGACAAATAGCTGGTTGCTAAGAAGTGGGCCGGGAAGTTGTCATTAACAACCGATGACTCGTAAGTAAAGATGAGCCCGATGTTTGCCTGTTCGCCAAATAGCGAACAATTTGGGGTGTTCGCGGCAAATTCGAAAGCTGCGGAACACCCTTTAAAAGTCTATGGGAGAAATCAAAAGTGCTAATTTTTTAAAGGCTTGTATGCATGGTATTGTCATAAAGTATATAAACTGAAGGTAAACAAGTTAAATCCGCCCAGACCTGTATTACCACCTCTGCGCTTAATGACAATAGAAAAACTACAATAAAAGCTGCCACTTAAAATATAAAATATATGTATAAGCTGAATCCCCCCTTTGATTGTGTAGATGAATAATGGCGCTGTCCCTACTAGTTGGAAGAATGGATCAAGCACTACCGTCCTCCCTATTGAGTGAGCTGGAGGTGCACTGGATCTCAAAGGTGATGAATAAATGAAATGCATACACCAATTAACATCCCCTATTACTGTAACACATGAAAATCATACAAACACCTTGGTAAAATGTGATACTCTAATATAAACAAATATTGCAACCAGCAATGAAGCTGCAATGTGATAACAGTGAATTAATGTCCACCACGTGACAGTAGTGTATGACTGATATAATGGTACCAGCCTTCAAAACTGAAATGAAGAGAGAAGGGAAAAAAAAAAATTCTTTTTAAATGACTAAAAATGCAACCAGTGAAAAAATATAAATAAAATGTAAAAAATAGTCCACATAAATGACAATATGTGACTAAATCCCAGAAAGTGCAGGTGTCTTCAAACCGCTCAGCTGTGATCCACAAATTTCACCACACCTCAGTGACGTGATTCCACTCCCTTCTGAAGTTCGAACTCCCCAGCTACAACCCCTGGCAAATTATGGCATCACCAGTCCCTGAGTATGTTCCTTCAGTTGTTTTATTGTTGTAGAAAAAAAGCAGATCAGACATGGCCAAAAACTAAAGGCATTTCAAATGGCAACTTTCTGGCTTTAAGAAACACTAAAAGAAATCAAGAAAAATAATTGTGGTGGCCAGTAACAGTTAGATTTATAGAACAAGCACAGGGAATAAATTATGGAATCGCACTGTACATTTTCATTACAAACACTAACACCTGCATCAGATTAAATCTGCTTGTTAGTATGTAGGTAAAAAGGAGTGATCACACCTTGGAGAGCTGTTGCAACAAGTGGACTGACATGAAACATGGCTCCAACACCAGAGATGTCAATTGAAAAAAGGAGAGGATTATCAAGAGGGTAAATCCTCACGCAGTGTTGCACAAGATGTTGGTTGTTCAGTCGGCTGTGTCTAAAACATGGACCAAATACAAATATGGGAATGTGGTTAAAGGCAAGCATACTGGTAGACCAAGAAAGACATCAAGCGTCAAGACAGAAAACTTAAAGCGGTTGTATATCTTCATTTTTAACTTTTACCTACAGGTAAGCCTATAATGAGGCCTACCTGTAGGTAAAAAAAAAATCTCCTAAACCTGTAAGGTTTGGGAGATATTCCCCTCGCAATGAGCCGCTGACTGCAGCGGCGCATGCGCACAGGGGATTCTCGGCTGACAGCCCGGCAAACTCCGGAGCTTGCCGGGCAGAAGTCTCCCGCGCGCATGCGCGGGAGTGACGACATCGCAGCTCCGGCCACTCACAGCGCCAGAGCCGCGATACCCGGAAGACACACCGAGGGGAGATGTCAGCTCCCTCGGCGTGGACCAGGTGAGATGCCGGCGCCTCGTTCTAAGGTAAGTATCTCATAATGAGCTAGTATGCGGTGCATACTAGCTCATTATGCCTTTTCCTTTGCAGGTGTAGAAAAAAAAAAAACAGCGGGTATACAACCACTTTAAAGCAATATGCCTTGAAAACAGAAAATGTACAACAAAACAAATGAGGAACAAATGGGAGAAAACTGGAGTCAACATCTGTGACCGAACTGTAAGAAACCGCCTAAAGGAAATGGGATTTACATACAGAAAAGCTAAAAGCCATCTCTAACACCTAAACACAAAAAACAAGGTTACAATGGGCTAAGGAAAGGCAATCGTGGATGATTGGATTTCTGTCTTCATGCTTTCATGTCTTCCTTGGTCTTACCAGTATGCTTGCCTTTAACCACCTTCCCATGTTTGTATTTGGTCCATGTTTTAGACACAGCCGACTGAACAATCAACATCTTGTGCAACACTGCGTGATGATTTACCCTCTTTAAGGAGTTTGATAATCCTCTTTTTTTTTTTTTTTTTTTTTTTTTTTTTTTCCAATTGACATCTTTGGTGTTGGAGCCATGCTTCATGTCAGTCCACTTGTTGCAACAGCTCTCCAAGGTGTGATCACTCCTTTTTTACCTGACAGAATTTAGGTGGTGTATCCGCGCAACAGAAAAAGAGATTGAGGTAAAATACTGGACTGCTGCCTCCACAGACGTAATTTCCACCGAAGTGGAGAAAACGAAATGGTAAATGGAAGGTTAATAAGTGGGTGTGGCGCTGTCCTGGGTAATAAGACTAATGGGTACCATATGAATTGCATATAAACCAAATAACCATATGAAAAGTGATCCACTATGAGTGGGGGTGGGAGAAGGGGGGGGGGAGATGGGAAAGGGATAGGGAAAATATTCAGTTGGTAACGTCCAAAGTGACTGTGCTACATATAAAGTCTCAAAGCCACATGTAATACGTGACTTGTTCTCAGTGCAAATGAATTATTTAACATAAAAATTGTTTTAAAATTATTTATCAAACATTGGTAATGAACTGGATAAAATAAATCAAATCGTGGCTGGTGCTCAGTGCAACGTAAGTGGTATTAAACAGTCTTAGTAAAATTCTTGGTGTTTCTTTAGACCTAGGCAGGTATATTCATACATGCATCTACTGCCTGTGTTAATTTTAGTGACCGGGTGCTTGTGTCATGTATTGTGATCATGCAGACACTCACCATCTTCTTTAACCCCTGCGGGGGTAACACGCAGTCAGTGTGTGCCACTGTGCGGCAGGCAATTTCTGGATCAAGGTGACGTTTAAACATAAAAGAAAGAGGAGATTCCCATAACGTAAAACCATAAACACTCTTTATTAAAAGCAGATGACAAAGTGGTACTCACATTTTAGTAGTTTAAAACCAGGCAATCAAGTGTCATCAAAAAGGAAAGCGTCAGGTTTAAAAGCTGTGTTCACTGGGAGATGATGCAAAGGTGTCAAATAGGCCACGCCCTACACGTTTCGTCAGAGGACGTCTACGGGAGCTCCAACCCACTCACATGGGGGCTAGCATGCGACCCAGATTTCCACTGCCAAGAACCGGCCTCTCTCCTTTTAAGATAGTGTTTCCATATGTGGAATGAAAAAAATGCTCCAATGGTGTAGTACCGTTAAAATGATATTTATTCACACTAAAACAGCGCCAATACACTCGCATTCAAATAAAAACTAGTAGGCAAATCACTTCACAGCAGTTGGGAAACAGCACGGCACACTGACCGGTGATAATGAAAATGAAACCACAACAAATGGCCACGGCGGACCCAGGGAGTATGGATGCTGGTGATCGTCTCACCTGCTTGCAGCAACACGTCCCTCGGCTGATCCCCGCTCTGTCACCCGTCACTCCTTCCTCTACCACTCGCGTAAGATTGCCGTGTAGCCACGCCCCGACATGTTTCGTCAGTAGGACATCATTCATCACTGCTCCCGAAAAAATGGCCGTTTTATTTTTAAAAACTTTTTTTTGCATTGATACATATCCCCTGGGGCAGGACCCAGGTCCCCAAACACTTTTTATGATTTTTCACATTTGTGTCCCATAGACTAACGGTGTTCGAACACATTTTTTGCCTGTTCGCATATTCTACTGCGAACCGAACCGGGGGGTGTTCAGCTCATCCCTACTCATCAGCTCTGTGGGCTTCCTTACTCACAGCTGGAAAAAAAAAAGACAAAGTATAAAAAAACACGGCATTGGGGCCCCCCCCAGCCAGTCCATATCAGGTCCTTTTGGGTCTGGTATGGATTTTAAGGGGAACCCCACGCCAAAGTAAAATGTGTGTGTGTGTGTGTGTGTGTGTGTGGTCTCCACCCCCCCCTCCCCCAAATCCATACCAGACACTTATCTGAGCATGCAGCCTGACAGGTAAGGGGAGGGGTGTGTGAGTGCCCCCCCCCCCGAACCATACCAGGTCACATGCCCTCAACAAGACAAGGTAGGTGGGTGCTTTCGGGCAGAGGGACTCTGCCCCCCCATACCTCTTCCCCCAGGAAATTGACAAAAAGGATCCCAAACTGCCCACCTAGGTCCCCTAAATAGGGCCCAGCCTTGACACAATACTGAGGGAGGAAGGGGAGACAGATCTCCTATTACAATTTGAATTGGCAGCAAGGATGAAAAGTCTTTATCAGAATGAGGAAGGACATCTGGTTACAAAGGATGGGGAGACGGCAAAGGTATTGAAATTTATTCTTCTTCTCCTCCGTCTTCACGAGTGAATCGAGGGGCTTCAGTAACCAAAACTGCAGTGTTTATCCTTGACACATCACAGGAAGCACCTCCCATGGTTAAGAGGACAGAATTAAAATTAGACTTTGGAAACTTAACATTAATAAATCACCGGGACCAGATGGCTTGCAACCGAGGGTACTTGCGGAACTCAGTCAAGTAATTGCCAGACCATTGGTCCTAATTTTTAATGAGTCTACTGAATGGAATGGTATCAGCTGATTGGAGAAAAGCCAATGTAGCACCAATATTTTCAAAATGGCCCAAAATACATCCCTGGGTATTTAGACCAGTTATCCTAACATCAATAGTATGTAAACTCTTGGCGGGGATGATAAGTAGGGATGAGCCAAACACCTCTCGGTTCAGTTCGCGGCAGAACATGCGAACTGACAAAGTTAGTGCGAACACCGTTCAAGTCTATGGGAACCGAACGTGAAAAATCGAAAGTGCTAATTTTAAAGGCTAATATGCAAGTTATTGTCATAAAGTGTTTGGTGACTCGGGTCCTGCCCCAGGGGACATGTATCAAAGCAAAATTTAAAAAATGGCTGTTTTTTCGGGAGCAGTGATTTTAATAATGCTTAAAGTGAAACAATAAAAGTGTAATATTCCTTTAAATATCGTGCCTGGGGGGTGATTATAGTGCGCCTGCAAAGTGGCGCATTTTTCCTGTTTAGAACAGTCCCTGCAGCAAAATTACATATCGAAAGAAATAAAAGTCATTTAAAACTGCTTGCGGCTGTAATGTATTGTCGGTTCCCGGCAATGTAGATCATTGAGAAAAACGGCATGGCCCCCCCCCCCCCCCCAGCCCATTACCAGGCCCTTGGGGTCTGGTATGGATATTAAGGGGAGCCCCACACCCAAATAAAAAAAGTGGGGGCCCCCAGGCCCTATATACTCTGAACAAGCAGTATACAGGTGCTCCCGGGTTAAAACCAGATATGGACTATAGGTATGTTCTTAAGTTGAATCTGTTTGTAATTTGGAACAGATACATTTTGTAAGTGTAGCTCCAGCCAAAGAATTTATTTTTGAGCTTTTTGGATAACCTAGGGAAGGGTGTTATCACCCCTGTAACATTTGTTTTACTGTCTGTGCCCCTGTTCAGAAGATTTAACCTCACTTTCTGTCCCGATGACAATTGGATTTTGAAAATTTTGGGTTATTGGGGAAAGGATTGGTGATGCCTTTTTCCCATATTAACTCTTACAGGAGAGAATTTCCCTTCCTAGGGGTAGATTTCCTATCGCTTCCTGTTGTCTCCCTCCGTTTGTAAGTGTCGTTTGTAAGTCGGATGTTTGAAAATAGGGGACCGCCTGTATATACTATATGGCCTGCCCTATATACTCTGTGGAAAATTGGGCCTTAGGTGTTGGGGGTACCAGAACACAGTAAGCCCTCACAGTTGCTCTTGGTGGACGCTGGAACGGGCCCTGCTGTGAAATATATAAAGAATTGTGATTACATGCCCCTGTTAAACAGGGGCAGAAAAATTGGGCCTTTGGTGGTGGCACAACACTGTAAAGCCTCACAGATTCTCCTTGTTGAGCACAGGAATGAGCCCTGCTGTGAAATATTTGATCAAAAATTGTAATTGCACACCCCTATTGCACAGGGGCAGAAAAATTGGGCCTTAAGCGGTGGTGGTGCCCTGAACCAAAAATTATTCTTAGAAGCTATCATCGTGAAGATTGAAGAGGCATAGGATAGTCGCTCAGCATGGGCAGCCTTCAAGGGATCCCACACCCATAGAAAAATCAATCGGTTACATCAGCATCAGGTGCTTGGTAGCTGGTGATTAGGGATGAGCTTCGTGTTCGAGTCGAACCCATGTTCGACTCGAACATCCGCTGTTCGGTCGTACTGAGGGAGGAAGGGGAGACAGATCTCCTATTACAATTTGAATTGGCAGCAAGGATGAGAAGTCTTTATCAGAATGAGGAAGGACATCTGGTTACAAAGGATGGGGAGACGGCAAAGGTATTGAAATTTATTCTTCTTCTCCTCCGTCTTCACGAGTGAATGAACTGGATAAAATAAATCAAATCGTGGCTGGTGCTCAGTGCAACGTAAGTGGTATTAAACAGTCATAGTAAAATTCACTGCGGCATCGCAGTGCATTGCTGGCTGATGATTGGCCAAGCATGCACTATGACCCGCATGCTTGGCCAATCACAGCGCCCCCTGAACAGAGAGCCCTAATTGGCCAAAGGCTTTGGCCAATTATGGCTCAGGGGATTTAGTACACGCCCCACACTATATAAGGCCGCCTGCACGGCGGCCCTGTGTAGTGTGTTCCGGCGTTCATTGAGAGAGGGAGACAGACGGTGACATTTGATTTGAGTTAGATTAGGCAGAGCAGTCAGTCAGTTAGCTGCACTTACAGTGTATGTGTGTGTGTGTGTGTGTGTGTGTGTGTGTGTGTGTGTGTGTATATATATATATATATATATATATATATCCCAGGTGTTGCATCTATCTATCTCTCTATCTATATATCTATCTATATATCTCTCTATCTATATATCTATATATCTCTTTTATATATATCTATATATCTTTTATATATATCTATATCTATACCTCTTTTATATATATCTATATATCTATATCTCTATCTCTTTTATATATAAATCTATATCTATATATCTATATCTCTTTTATATATATATATATATATATATATATATATATATATATATATATATATATATATATATATATATATATATATATATATATATATATATATATATATATATATATATATATATATATATATATTCTATATCTTTTATATTGTATTCAGTTTAGCTAGATCCGTTCCTGTTATCTTCCTACTGACAGGCAGTCTTGTCTTGTTACAGTATATACAGCTACCTGAAGAAAATTACTGGTGTTCTTTTGATCCTATTAGTACCACAGTCAGGCAGCTAGACTATTTACAGTTAGTGCAGTGCGTCCTGCTCAGTGTTCAGCTAAACCTACAAGTTAGTGGGGTGCTTCCTGCTCAGTGTTCAGCTAAAGCTACCTGTAGAAGGTTGGTGGTGTTCTCATACTACAGGCAGGCAGTTGATTTTGCTAGCTGCAGTATCAGTACGTGTGTGTGTGTGTGTATATATATCTATATCATGCAGCTACAGGCCATTAGTATGTCTGGAAGGCCAAGAAGGAGAGGCAGACAGTCACAAGCCAATAAGAGGGCAAGCAGGCTCTGTGTCTAGTGCTTGTCGTGGAGACGGTGCATCCTCATCAGCACGTGGCCGTGGGACACACTTGGCCTTTTTTTCGGCAGCTGGCCATGTTGAGCCGCAACATGCGGAAGACTTGGTCTAGTGGATGACCAAGCCGTCCTCATCCTCCTCATCCTCTCACCCATGCCCAGGGTACTTTGTCTGGCAAAGCAGCGGCCTCTTCCCTCGGCTCAATGTCATCAGTGACTCCTTCCCTAGCCCCACCATGTCCTCCTGAGGAGTCCCTCGAACTGTTTGACCACAGTGTTGGGTACATGCTCCAGGAGGATGCCCAGTGTTTGGAAGGCTCTGATGATACTGAGCTCGATGAAGGCAGTAACATGAGCATGGACAGAGGGGGTGCCCAAGGACAGCAATCTGGCAGTCATGCTCCCCCTGCTGCAGCATACTGCCAGGTTTGCTCCAGTGATGAGGGAGGGGATGATGAGGTCACTGACTCAACATGGGTGCCTGATAGGAGGGAGGAGGAGGCGGCACATCACCAACGGGGCAGGATGCCCTCCAGGGGCCAGCCTAAGGGCAGCACATTGACTGCATCACACCCCAAAGCTCCACATGTGCAGGGCGCTGCAGTCTCTGCGCGTTATTCAAAAAGTTCTTTGTTGTGGGCTTTTTTGAGATGAGTGCATCAGATCGCACCGCTGCTATTTGCAACATATGTCTTAAGCGTATCTCGCGTGGCCAAAACATCTCCCGCTTGGGTACCACATGCTTGACCAGACATATGTTGACCTGCCATGCAGTTCGTTGGCAAGCGTATCTAAAAGACCCACACCAAAGAACAAAGAGGACCTCTCCTTGCTCATCAGCTGAGATTTCCAACCCCACCAGTCCTCTGAGACCTGCACTGAGAGGAATGAAGGTGTAGAATTAGGTGTGTCACAGCCAAGTACTTGTGGGCAATCTGCTTTTGGTACACCAACGTCAGATTGTACCAGGCAAATTTCCCTGCCCCAGCTGCTGCACCGCCGAAAGAAGTTTGCTCCCAGCCATCCACATGCCCAGCGGTTGAATGCTAGCTTGGCAAAATTGCTAGCACTTCAACTGCTGCCTTTTCAGTTGGTAGACTCTGCCCCCTTCTGTGAGTTTGTGGAATGTGCGGTTCCTCAGTGGCAGGTACCCAAACGCCACTTTTTCTCACGGAAGGCGATTCCGGCTCTCTACCGGCATGTGGAAGGCAATGTCCATGCCTCGCAGGACAGGGCGGTCAGCGGTAAGGTGCATATTACCGCTGACTCATGGTCCAGCAGGCATGGACAGGGACGTTACTCAAGTTTCACGGCGCATTGGGTGACTCTGCTGGCAGCTGGGAAGGATGCAGGACAAGGTGCAGTAGTGTTGGAGGTTGTTCCGCCGCCACCACACCTCCAAAATGCTAATGATTGTGACACGCCTCTCCTCCACCCCCTCCTCTTCTTCCTCCCATGGCCTCTTCCTGTGCTTTGTCCTTGGAACCAGCAGTGCTCCGTAGCCGTTCAAGGGGCTACGCAAGTACGCAGGCCAAAAGATGCCATGCGGTGCTTGAGCTGGTGTGCTTGGGGGGACAGGAGCCACACTGGGGCAGAGGTTCTGTCAGCTCTGCAGGGGCAGGTTCAGAGGTGGTTGACGCCACGCCAACTTAAGGCAGGAATGGTGGTTTGCGACAATTGTACCAACCTCCTCTCTGCCCTCCGACAGGGACAAATGACCAATGTGCCCTGTTTGGCTCACGTCCTTAACTTGGTGGTGCAGCAGTTCTTGGGCAGGTACCCGGGCTTACAGGATGTCCTGAGGCAGGCCAGGAAAGTCTGTGTGCATTTCCGCCGGTCATATAATGCCAGTGCTCGGCTCATGGACCTCCAAAAGGAGTTTAACCTGCCCAAGAACCGCCTAATCTGTGACATGCCCACCAGGTGGAACTCACCGTTGGCCATGCTGCAGCGGCTGCACACGCAGCAGAGGGCCATCAATGAGTACCTGTGGGACTATGGCACCAGGTCAGGGTCAGGGGAGCTTGTTTTTTTTTTCCCCACGCCAGTGGGCCATGATCAGGGATGCATGCACTGTCCTGTCACCATTTGAGGAGGCCACGAGGATGGTGAGCAGTGACAGTGCATGCATCAGTGACACTGTCCCCCTTGTCCACCTGTTGGAGCACACGCTGCGTGGAATAATGGACAGGGCACTTGAGGCAGAAGAGAGGCAGGAAGAGGAGGACTTCCTTAGCTCTCAAGGCCCCCTTTATCCAGACAGTGTTCCTGCGTGCCCGCCGATCACATAGGAAGAGGAGGAGGAGGAGGAAGATTGTGTCAGTATGGAGGTGGAGCCTGGCACTCAGCATCAGTCTTTAAGGGATCTGTCCCAAGAAACACATGGACTTGTACGTGGCTGGGAGGAGGTGGCTGCGGACCATGTCGTCCTTAGTGACCCAGAGGACTCTGGACCGAATGCCTCAGCAAACCTACGCTGCATGGCCTCCCTGATCCTGCAAAGCCTGCGTAAGGATCCTCGTATTCGTGGTATCAAGGAGAAGGACCAATACTGGCTGGCAACCCTCCTTGATCCACGTTACAAGGGTAAGGTTGCGGACCTTATCTTGCCATCGCAGAGGGAGCAGAGGATGAAACCTCTTCGGGAGGTCTTGCAGAAAGGTCTGTGCAACGTGTTCCCAGAGACTGGGAGGTTACAAACTCCTGTTTCTGGACAACGTTTTGCTGAGGCTTCGGTCAGTCAAAGAAGGAGCGGTGGAGAAGGTGGCCGTCTGACCGATGCGTTCAGACAATTTTTTGGTCCACAGCCCCAAGGTATGATCGGTTCCAGCAACCATCGCCAGCGTCACATGGTGCAGGAATACCTAGGGGCAAAATCAGATTTGGACACCTTTCCCACCGAAAATCCTCTGGGTTACTGAGTCTTGAGGATGGATCACTGGCCAGAGCTTGCACAGTATGCAATTGAGCTACTGGCCTGTCCTGCATCCAGCGTTCTTTCGGAACGCACATTCAGTGCTGCTGGAGGCGTGGTAACCGATCACGGGTGCGTCTGTCCACCGACTCGGTGGAATAATGGACAGGGCACTTGAGTCATAAAAATGAATCAGTCTTGGATCACCACCAGCTACCAAGCACCTGATGCTGATGTAACCGAATAATTTTTTTTGAAATCTCAGATCCCTTCAAAGACTGCCGATGCTGAGTGACTATCCCTGAGTAATTATCCTCTTCCTCCTCAATCATCACGCTGATGGCTTGTAAGAACACTTTTGGTTCTGGGCGCCACCACCAGTGCCTAAGGCCCAATTTTTCTGCCCCTGTTTAATAGGGGCGTGTAATTACAATTTTTGTTGCAATACTTTGCAGCAGGGCTCGTTCCTGCGTTCCAACTAGAGTGTCTGTCTGTGAGGGGTTGCAGTGTTGTGGCACCAGTGCCTAAGGCCTAATTTTTCAGCTCCTGTTCAACGGGCATGTAATTACAATCCTTGATCTAATATTTCACAGCAGGGCCCTGCTTGAAAGTGTTGACAGTGTTGTGGCCACAACAACACCTAAGGCCCAAATTTCTGCTGAGTATATAGGGCAGGCCCCTACTTTCAAACATCTAACTTACAAACGACTCCTACTTGCAAACGGAAGGAGACAACAGGAAGTGAGATGAAATCTACCCCTAGGAAGGGAAATTCTCTCCTGTAAGAGTTGATATGGGAAAAACATTTCTCCTTTCCACTGATGCTTTCCAATCCTTGTTCCACAAAAAAACCCAAATTTTCAAAAAACATTTGTCATTGGGACAAAAGTGAGGTGAAATCTTCTGAAGAGGAGGAAAGACCGCAAAACAAATGTCACGGGTGATAACCCTTCCCTATGTTTTCCAAAAAGCTTAAAGATTTTTTGGCTGGAGCTAAACACATTAAAAAAGTACCCGTTCAAAATTACAGACAGATTCTACTTTTTTTTTTTTTTTTTTTTTTTTTTTAAAGTTGACAAACCTTTATTAATACAAATTGTGTAAAACATTACAATACATCTTACAAATGATGGGAAACAGGTTCTTGATACTTTACTTAAGATGGAATCAATGGAGAACAAAGGATGGGAATTGCTGAACACCCAACGCATTTCGAATTAGATTTTCTTCTTCAGGGATGCATACACATTATAGAAAGGAAATTACTTTCTTTTTTTTTTTATTTAAATATTCTTTATTCATCACACAGTGTTATACAATAATTGCCATCAACTGTAAACATTACAAAACTCGTATGCACAACACTCCAAATACCAAAATATCCTACGATTGTACACTCATTTTTTCCCTTTTTTTTTTTTTCCCCGTACCTACCCCCCCCCCCCCCCAACACAGGAATTTAACTGATACACCTTCGGTAGATCCTTGGCGCTCTATATATACCTTCTCCTCCCCTTCCCACCCACACTTTACATAGGGTACCCAATTTCTTCTAACCATGGGTTCCAGATTTTTTTGAACTCCTTCAGATTTTCTCCTCCTCACATATACTACCTTTTCTTTCCAAACCGTTTCTGTCACTGATCTAATCCAGTCAACCTTTGACGGGGGTCCCACCGCCTGCCACCTCATAGCTATCAATTTCCTTGCCTGAAAAAGGCATCTCGCCACTGCTTTGTTTATATTGTTGCCTCTACCTTGGCATTCCCCAACACCCAGTACACATAACTTTGCGTCCATTTTCAATCCTGATTTAAAGATCTTATTTATAAATTCTAATATTTCTGTCCAGTACCGGTGTAATTTTGGGCATTTCCATATCATATGGATCAAGTCCCCAGTATTCTGGCATCTCGGGCAATTAGCATCCACCCTCCGCCCAAATTCAAACCGTCTCTTTGGTGTATAATATGCCCTGTGTAGGAGCATTAAATGTGAAAACTTCTGTGCGGGTGATGCCGAGACCTGGTGTCCTCCCTCCAGCATCTTTTTCCACTGCTCGTCCGACATGTTACCCACATCCCTTTCCCATTTACCTCTACACTTGAGCTTCCCTTTTCTCTCCATACTACCTCTACATAATAATGGATACATTTCTGCTATGGAGCCCCTGGATCCATCCGAACTACCCATTCTACAAATAATAGGGGAGAAACTCCATCTCGGGCCCTGTTCCCCAAATTGAGCCTTTAGGGCATGCCTTATTTGTAGATAATTGTAATACGTGTAGTTCGGAATATCAAATTCCTCCTTTAATGAGATAAATGTTTTAAGCATGCTACCATTGTACAATTGAGCCAATTTTACTATTCCCTTTTGTTTCCCAAGACTTTATTTTCCCCATTGGTATTCGTGTAGGTTCTTATTATCCCAAAGGGGAGCATACCTAGCCATTCCTCCCACACCTTCCAGAGTTTTAATGGATTTCCACACTTTCAAAATTTAACTGTGGGGGGTCTAGAGGCAAAAGAATTTGCCTCCAGAACCTCCACTAATGTTTCATGTGGCGCTCCCATGACCATTATACCCTCATTGTTTTTATCCCCTGACCCTATATGCTGTAACTGAGATGCTAAAAAATAGCTTCGGGGATGTGGAACTGCCATACCCTTCCTCTCGAGTTGATAGTTGTAGGGTTTGTAAGCTTATCCTAGATTGTCCCCCTTTCCATATAAGATCTCTTAACATTGTGTCTATTTTTTTAACCACTTCAGCCCCGGAAGGATTTACCCCCTTCCTGACCAGAGCACTTTTTACAATTTGGCACTGCGTCGCTTTAACTGCTAATTGCGCGGTCATGCAATGCTGTACCCAAACGAAATTTGCGTCCTTTTCTTCCCACAAATAGAGCTTTCTTTTGATGGTATTTGATCACCTCTGCCGTTTTTATTTTTTACGCTATACACAGAAAAAGACCGAAAATTTTGAAAAAAAAATGATATTTTCTACTTTTTGTTCTAAAAAAAATCCAATAAACTCAATTTTAGTCATACATTTAGGCCAAAATGTATTCGGCCACATATCTTTGGTAAAAAAAAAATGTCAAGTGTATATTTATTGGTTTGCGCAAAAGTTATAGCGCCTACAAACTAGGGTACATTTTCTGGAATTTACACAGCCTTTAATTTATGACTGCCTATGTCGTTTCTTGAGGTGCTAAAATGGCAGGGCAGTACAAAACTCCCACAAATGACCCCATTTTGGAAAGTAGACAACCCAAGGAAATTGCTGAGAGGCATGTTGAGCCCATTGAATATTCATTTTTTTTGTCCCAAGTGATTGAATAATGACAAAAAAAAAAAAAAAATTACAAAAAGTTGTCACTAAATGATATATTGCTCACACAGGCCATGGGCATATGTGGAATTGCACCCCAAAATACATTTAGCTGCTTCTCCTGAGTATGGGGATACCACATGTGTGGGACTTTTTGGGAGCCTAGCCCCGTACGGGGCCCCGAAAACCAATCACTGCCTTCGGGATTTCTAAGGGCGTACATTTTTGATTTTACTCCTCCACTACCTATCAGTTTTGAAGGCCATAAAATGCCCAGATGGCATAAACCCCCCCCAAATGACCCCATTTTGGAAAGTAGACACCCCAAGCTATTTGCTGAGAGGCATGGTGAGTATTTTGCAGCTCTCATTTGTTTTTGAAAATAAAGAAAGACGAGAATTTTTTTTTTTTTTTTTTTTCAATTTTCAAAACTTTGTGACAAAGTGAGGTCTGCAAAATACTCACTATACCTCTCAGCAAATAGCTTGGGGTGTCTACTTTCCAAAATGGGGTCATTTGGGGGGGGGGGTTTGCCACCTGGGCATTCCATGGCCTCCGAAACTGTGCTAGGCAGTGAAGAGTGAAATCAAAAATTTATGGCCTTAGAAAGCCTGAAGGCGGTGCTTGGATTTCGGGGTCCCGTACGCGGCTAGGCTCCCAAAAAGTCCCACACATGTGGTATCCCCGTACTCAGGAGAAGAAACAGAATGTATTTTGGGGTGTAATTTCACATATTCCCATGGCATGTTTGAGCAATATATCATTTAGTGACAACTTTGCGCTAAAAAAAATAAAAAATTGTCTCTTTCCCGCAACTTGTGTCACAATATAAAATATTCCATGGACTCGACATGCCTCTCAGCAAATAGCTTGGGGTGTCTACTTTCCAAAATGGGGTCATTTGGGGGGGTTTTGAACTGTCCTGGCATTTTATGCACAACATTTAGAAGCTTATGTCACACATCACCCACTCTTCTAACCACTTGAAGACAAAGCCCTTTCTGACACTTTTTGATTACATAAAAAAATTATTTTTTTTTGCAAGAAAATTACTTTGAACCCCCAAACATTATATATATTTTTTAAAGCAAATGCCCTACAGATTAAAATGGTGGGTGTTTCATTTTTTTTTTTCACACAGTATTTGCGCAGCGATTTTTCAAACGCATTTTTTGGGGAAAAAACACTTTTTGAAATTTTAATGCACTAAAACACACTATATTGCCCAAATGTTTGATGCAATAAAAAAGATGATTTTAGGCCGAGTACATGGATACCAAACATGACCTGCTTTTAAATTGCGCACAAACGTGCAGTGGCGACAAACTAAATACATTTTTAAAAGCCTTTAAAAGCCTTTACAGGTTACCACTTTAGATTTACAGAGGTCTACTGCTAAAATTACTGCCCTCGATCTGACGTTCGCGGTGATACCTCACATGCATGGTGCAATTGCTGTTTACATTTGACGCCAGACCGACGCTTGCGTTCGCCTTAGCGCGAGAGCAGGGGGGACAGGGGTGCTTTTTTTTTTTTTTTTATTATATTTTTTTATCTTCTTTTTAAACTGTTCCTTTCATTTTTTTTTTTAAATCATTTTTATTGTTATCTCGGGGAATGTAAATATCCCCTATCATAGCAATAGGTAGTGACAGGTACTCTTTTTTTGAAAAAATTGGGGTCTATTAGACCCTAGATTTCTCCTCTGCCCTCAAAGCATCGGACCACACCAAGATCGGTGTGATAAAATGCTTTCCCAATTTCCCAATGGCGCTGTTTACATCCGGCGAAATCTAAGTCATAAAATGCTCGTAGCTTCCGGTTTCTTAGGCCATAGAGATGTTTGGAGCCACTCTGGTCTCTGATCAGCTCTATGGTCAGCTGGCTGAATCACCGGCTGCATTTTCAGGTTCCCTGTTGAGACAGGAGAGCCAGAGAAAAACACGGAATACGTTGGGGGGGGGGGTGCATTCCCTCCCACGGCTTGTAAAAGCAGTCTAGAGGCTAATTAGCCGCTAGGATTGCTTTTACATGAAAGCCGACCGCTGGCTGAAAAGAATGATACCAAGATGATACCTAAACCTGCAGGCATCATTCTGGTATAACCACTCAAAGTCGTGAATGGCGTACCTGAAGACAAAAAAATGGTTAACAATAAAGCACAGTAAACGGTAAAGTATAAAAAATTGCATACCTGAAAAACAAACATGATAAAACATTGCAGAATAGAATACAGTAAAAAAGAGCAGAACAATAGAGAGAATAGAGAGAGAACAATAAAACGACAACTATTTTTTTTTATTTTATATTTTTGTATGTGGTTTTTTTTACACTTTTTTTTTTTTTTTTTTTTTTTTTTTTTTTTGTAAATGTAACTTTTATAACTGTAACCGGTTCCAGGTTTGGGTCTCTCAAAATGCGATGGCATCTTGGGAGACCCTGTGAAATGGCGCCTAGTCTGTGCAATGCTGTACCCTACGCTAATGCTCAACTAGTGAATGGTAGCGTTCAAAACATTCACCAATGCAAAGACCAGGATTGTCAGGACAGGAGGGACAATAATAGCGGGTGTCACGTCTATATCCGCGCTTGCTGCAGACACGACATCTTTTTTGGGGGGGTTCGCTGGGTAGGGGTACTCGGGAGGACATAAAGAAAATGCCTCTCATGCAGCCGACTGCATTTGGTTGGGGATGTGAATGGGGGAAGTACGGGCGCTGCAGAAGCGGTGGGTTCCCAATTAGGATTGGCGAATGCAGCAGGAAGGGCATTATGGGCACGACGGGCCTGTGTTTGTCTTTTTGGTGGCAGCGGGACACTACTTGTGCTTGCCACCTCACCAGCTTGAACTGCACTTATGGGACTCGCCACGTCACCAAGTGTTACTGCAGTGCTGGTTTGACTACGACCGGGGTGTACTAGGCCGCTGGCGCTTGCCAGTTCACCAAAACGCTACCAAAGAAACTGTTAGCGATCGCAGGGATCAGGCCTGACTCCTCGAACGCTGCAGTTATGCGTTTAGTGTTTTGTAAGTGACAGTGATCGATCGATACTGCACTTAGGTGGGCTGGGCCGGGCGGAGGGGCAAAATGCAGGTGCTAGCAGGTATCTGGGCTGATCCCGCTAACACTGCGTTTTTGGGAACCCTAAACTGCTGGGGACGCTAGTATAGATCTGATCGGATCAGATATTGATCAGATACTATACCACTAAGGGAGGTGTACGGTGCGTGCGTGGGTGTTAGCGGTACTGGCGCTAACCTGATGCTGCCTGGGGCTGGTGCTTGCCAGTTCACCAAAACGCTACCAAGAAAACTGTTAGCGATCGCAGGGATCAGGCCTGACTCTGCGAACGCTGCAGTTATGTGTTTAGTGTTTTGTGAGTGACAGTGATCGATCGATACTGTACTTGGGTGGGCTGAGCTGGGCCGGGCGGAGGGGCAAAACGCAGGTGCTAGCGGGTATCTGGGCTGATCCCGCTAACACTGCGTTTTTGGGAACCCTAAACTGCTGGGGACGCTAGTATAGATCTGATCGGATCAGATATTGATGCGTTCAGATACTATACCACTAAGGGAGGCGTATGCTGCGTGCGTGGGTGTTAGCGGTACTGGCGCTAATCTGACGCTGCCTGGGGCGACGCATATCACCACCGGGCGATCAGGGGGCTAAACCTTTATTTGGTAATAAACGGCGGGTGCCCTGACACTATAAAAAATAAACAAACTAACCAGCATCACCCGTAACTGTTATACGGTGATCAGTGGTGAAAGGGTTAACTAGGAGGCAATCAAGGGGTTAAAACATTTATTAGATAGTATATGGGGGTCCCTGTCGCTATAAAACGCTGACGGCGAACCTAAATATTTACCTCCCTAACTAGCGTCACCAGCGACACTAATACAGCGATCAGAAAAATGATCGCTTAGTGACACTGGTGACAGGGGGTGATCAAGGGGTTAAAACTTTATTAGGGGGGTACCCTAGACCTACAGGGGGCTAACACTAACTGACCTAACACTAACTGACCTAACACACGAACTGTCACAAACTGACACCATGCAGTAATCAGAAAAAAAAAAAAAAACCTGCTTGGTGTCAGTTTGTGACTTGGGGGGGATCGGGGGGCAATCGGGGGGGGGGGGGGGGGTCGGGGTGTTTTGTGTCCCTGGCATGTTCTACTGTGTGTTTGTGTGTGTGTTGTGCACTCATATTACAGTCTTCTCTCCTCGGCCCGGAACGGAAAATACCGAGCCGAGGAGAGATGACATCATTTCCTCTGCCTCTGTGTACAATACAGAGGCAGGGAAATGATCCCATTGGCTGGGAGCGATCGCGAGGGGGGGGGCCACGAATGGATGGCCTCCCCCTCACCACCGATCGCCGGGGGAGATTTGCCGACTGCCGCAGGCACCGGGGGGGGTCCGATCGGACCCCCCACCCGCGGGCAGGCAGGGACGTACAGGTAAGCCCTTTTGCCTGCCCGTGCCGCTCTGCCGACGTACATCGGCGTGCGGCGGTCGGCAACTGGTTAAACCATTTCTTATGAATCCATATTGGTGAATTCTGCAATATGAACAACATCTGGGGCAACCACAGCATTTTGATCAAATTGCATCGTCCAGCAACTGATAAGGGGAGCCTCCTCCAAAGATTAATTTTATTTTTAAACTTCATCAACAAGGGGACCAAATTGTGATTTATATAGCTACCTGGGTCCTTTGTTAGTAAAATACTTAGGTATTTATATATCTCCACTATTTCTATTTGTATACTGTCCAAATATGCATTTTTCCTAATTGGGTCTACCGGTAAAAGCATTGATTTTTCCCAATTTATAGTGAGGCCAGAAATCTTTCCAAAACTCGTGAATATATCTATCACCTGCTTAAGTGAGCACTCCGTGTCTCCTAGGAATATGAGGACATCGTCCGCATATAGTGCAATTTCTCCTCTCTCCCCCTTCTCCGGAACCCCACCATAAGCTGACTTTGCCTCACTGCTGCGGCCACCGGTTCCATGGCCAAGGCAAAAATCAGAGGTGACAGAGGACACCCCTGTCTTGTGCCTCTTTCAAGTCGGAATCCATCTGAAAGGACGTTATTAACTTTAACTTTGGCACTGGGGTCATTATATAAAATTTCAACCCACTTCCTAAAAGATGGGCCGAAGCCAAACTCCTTCAGGACACGCCACATAAATCCCCATTCCAGGCTATCAAATGCCTTTACCACATCCAGCATCGTAACCGCCCTTGAACCCGTGTTCTCTATAGGTATTTGCAGGTTTAAAAAAAGCCTCCTGATGTTCCTACTAATTGTCCTCTGGGGAATAAAACCCGTTTGGTCTGAGTGAACTAATTTTGAAATTATTTTTTTGAGTCTAATAGCAAGAATCTTTGTGAGAATTTTAGCATCTGAGCAAAGCAAGGAAATAGGTCTATAAGACCCAGGCTCTAAGGGGTCTTTCCCCTCCTTAGGCAGCATAATAATCGTGGCTTCGGTCATTGATTTAGGTAATTTCCCTTCTTCCTTTGCACAGTCAAGTACATTAAGGAGTTCCGGGAGTAAAATTTCCCCATATTTTTTTATATGTTTCAGCAGGGAGGCCATCAGGGCCTGGGGACTTCTGATTTGCCATCTCTGCTACAGCCGTTCTAATTTCCTCTATTGTTATCAGGGCCTCCAAAACCTCCCTGTCAGTGTCTGTGAGGGAGGGTAGTTCAATATTCTTGAAAAAACTGTCCATTTCCTCCCCTCCCGCCCCCCCCCCCCCCCCCCGCGGGACTTATACAGCTCTTCATAATATTCCTTAAACGTATTGCATATCTCATCTGTCGCAGATGATATCTCTCCGCCCGTGGTTCTAATAGCGGGGATTGCGGAAGGTGGGGCACTGGCCCTAACAATATAGGCCAACATCTTACCAACTTTTTCCCCTTCCCCATACGCTATTTGTTTTTGGAACAATCTTTTGTTTTCCGATTTCCTGACCATTACCTCTTTATATGTTTGTTGCTTATTCTCCCACATACTACGCGTGCTGGAGGATGGCTCCTTCACATACTCCCTTTCAGCTGCAGCTAACTCTGCCCTGATCTTAACCTCCCAGTCTAACTATGTCTTTTTTGTCCTTGAAACCTGCTGGATAAGTAAACCCCTCAGATACGCCTTTAAAGCATCCCACATCACCCCTCTTGCTGTTGTATCCATATTGATGTCTATAAATTCTTTCAACTTGCCTACAATCTCATTCTGACCTTCTATTATTTCGAACCATATTGGGTTCATCCTCCACAACCCACCTAATTTATTATTCCTTATATTTACCATAGCTGTCAACAATGAGTGATCCGACACCCCCCTAGGTTGGTAAACTATATCTTTGATTATTTGGGAGGCTAAATTATTGCCCAATATAAGATCGATTCTTGAAAGTGTGGAATAAGAACCCGAATAGCATGAAAATTGCTGTGCCACCGAGTTCCGTATTCTCCAGAGATCCAATAATCCAGCTTCTTCAAGAAATTGACCCATACGCTTTTCTTGTGGCCCCCATCCCTGATTACCTGGGGGAAACCTATCCATTTTTTTGTTAATAACGACATTGAAGTCCCCAACTACAATAACTGGTATGCTAGGTCTATCAGCTACAAACTCCAGTAAACAAAACAGAACATCCAATTTTGGAAGGAGGGGGGATGTAAATATTTGCAAGTATGCATTCCTGATTTTCTATTATGTGACAAATGAGAAAACTCAAACCAATACGCCCTTCTCGAGTTTTCACCACTGCGCTCAAATGCCAGGCAAAGGGGTGCTAACCCCCTACAGAAAAAGTGTGCACAAACGTCCTAATGAAATTAATACAAAGTTGCCACTTTAAAAGTATAAACTGAGCAAATCTTTCTATTGTTTCCAAGAGCCCATAAGCGGTCCTTGCGAATCAATGAAAGTGGCGCTAAATGACAGTGTTTATACTGTCTAATATAACCTAAAGTGATCTGGTGCTGTAGCAAAAAATATATATAAATCATACAATCATAAAAAATTTCATCAGTGTACAAGTAAAAATCGTGACAGTGCCTATGAAGGTGTACCATACACAGAGCAATTTATATCGCAAAATAATAACACAAGTGAGATATGGGTAGTTTAGTCCATAAAGAATCCATAGACAGGACACCGTGAAGGAAATGTGCAGTATCTGGAAACAGTCCACCAATTCACTCAGTGTCAGTGATTCCTCTCCCCTTGAATTCAACACTCACCAGCTCAATATGCCTCACACTCTCGTGTTTTGGCAATAAGGCATGGGCATATAGTTGGTCAATTGAAGGTGAAAGATCCAGATTCCTTATTTATCCAAGTGTCACCTTTATTTTCTGTACTTAGCAGCAGGAAAGGAATGTACAGTCAGCAGCGAGAATGACTGATGAACTAGGTCCAGCTTACAGTAAATTATATATTCAACTTGTCTTGGCAGAAAAAGATCATATTGTCCATGTCTCTGTCAACAGCAGGAAACCAATGGTTTGAAGTTCTCTAAATTACTTCAAGATTAATGTAGACAGCATGAAATTGTATGTAGACATTTGACTAACCTCTTTTTGGGTTACATACAATTTCATGCTGTCTACATTAATCTTGAAGTAATTTGGAGCTGGACCTAGTTCATCAGTCATTCTCGCTGCTGACTGTACATTCCTTTCCTGCTGCTAAGTGCAGAAAATAAAGGTGACACTTGGATAAATAAGGAATCTGGATCTTTCACCTTCAATTGACCAACTATATGCCCATGCCTTATTGCCAAAACACGAGAGTGTGAGGCATATTGAGCTGGTGAGTGTTGAATTCAAGGGGAGAGGAATCACTGACACTGAGTGAATTGGTGGACTGTTTCCAGATACTGCACATTTCCTTCACGGTGTCCTGTCTATGGATTCTTTATGGACTAAACTACCCATATCTCACTTGTGTTATTATTTTGCGATATAAATTGCTCTGTGTATGGTACACCTTCATAGGCACTGTCACGATTTTTACTTGTACACTGATGAAATTTTTTATGATTGTATGATTTATATATATTTTTTGCTACAGCACCAGATCACTTTAGCTTATATTAGACAGTATAAACACTGTCATTTAGTGCCACTTTCATTGATTCGCAAGGACCGCTTATGGGCTCTTGGAAACAATAGAAAGATTTGCTCTGATTTTCTATTATACAATGTAGAAAAATATAGCGGCCCTCCCCATCTATCTTGCACTGCCTGCAGGAAAACACTACCCCTCCACCAATAAACATGACACACCTCTAGAATACGAGGTGTGTACCGCATGGTATTGGTACTGATAATGCTTATTCTTTGACTTTTAGTGTCATTGGTCAAGTGTCTCCTGCAGGCAGGCAGGCAATACCCACTTTAAAAATATAGCATATCAAAAACAGCAGCCCTTTTTTCAGCGGTACCCAACCCCCGGACATTCCATGATCCAATATTCAATACCATTGACTATGTTGTAACATGATTATCAGCAACAACTGCAGAAAAAACTACAAGGAGAGAGATACATCGCAGGATGTCTTGCAATATTATGCCCAGGACTCCCTCCGTCACTAATGCCACCTGCATCCACTCTGCCCCTTGTTCTACTTTACTCCCCATTATCAACGAAATAATTTCCCTATAAATACTAAAATTAGTGATCCTTTTATTCAAAAAGCATACCCATGTTTCCACACTCCTCACTTTCCTAATATACCCATATTCTACTGTGCCCTGCATATCATTACGTAACCCAGTGTGCCAGATGTCATACCTGATTTTTTGTTGTGCCAGGTGTGTAATTATATAAACTAGTGTACCGTGTAATTTCTTATTCAGTGTACCCACCCGTACCCTCCCATCTGTTCTTCCTCTTGAGTTCCCTTTACCCCCCCTCCCTCCCTCCCCTCCTCCCCAACTCAGAATGGTGAAATCCCCCCCCCCCCCTCCTCCCAACCCATACCATTCTAGGTTACCCCTCGAGGCTTGTTTAATGACCGTCCCATACCACCCCACCCACACCAGACTCATAACTCCCAATCCCCCTTCCCCCCTCCCCCCCCCCCATCTCCCTCCCCCCCCATCACTGCAACTACATAAACACTTATTTTAATCCACCTCCATCCAAAACCAACTTCCATTATACCCATGTCTGAGCCTATCCCTGCTCCACATAAGCAATTTTAATTTCTTTTACACTTCCCCACCTATATGTAATATATTCAAACCAAAATTCCACAATTATTTCATTGACAATTGATCCTTCTTGTCTTCCAACCATGCCAACGCACTGGCAGGTGAATCAAAAATCTGGCTTCCCCCCAGTGCGTTTATCCGAAGCCTGGCGGGATACAGAAGGGCATATGTGACATCAAACTTTTGAAGGCTACGTTTAACTCCCAGGAATTCAGCTCTGCGCTTCTGTAGGTCAGGGGAAAAATCTGGATATATTGAAATCCTAATGCCGCCATATAAAACTTTCCCCATCTCTCTAGCCTTCCGAAGTAGCCTGACTTTATCCTTAAAATTTAAAAATTTCACGAACAACGGTCTTGGGGGGGCTTCCTGGGGGGGGGGCCTGAATGGAACTCTATGCGCTCTTTCAATTGAGAACTGCTGAGAAAACGTCTCTCTTCCAAAAGTTTCAATCAGCCAGCCCTCTAGGAAAAATATCGGATCTAGGCCTTCGCTCCTCTCAGGCATTCCCACCACCCTCACATTGTCCCTACGAATTCTGTTTTCCATTTCATCAAACTTTCCCGCCAGATTGGTTATTCTCTCTTTCCAGACTTTGATTTCCTGTTTCATAGGGTACACATCATCTTCTAACAGACTTATTCTTTTTTCTGCTTCCGTTACTCTTTCCGCCGTTTTCCTGAGCTCCTGTCGCACCAGAACTAATTCCTCCTTAATCTCCTTCATTTGATCTCCTAGTTCCCCCAAGGAGTATTTGCATGTGTTAATTGCCACAAGAATGTCTTTTAGCGATGGCTCTCTTTCAGCTGGGGGTGTTATAGTGACAGGGGCCTCTATTTCTTTCCCAGTTCCTCCTGGCCCTTTACTAGTATGGTTCTTTATACCAGAGGCTCCTACTGGCATACTCGGAAGCCCCTGGCTCTTTCTGTCCGTTACTATTTTTGTTTGCCCTTGCTGTCCCCCTTTATTCGGTGTATGTTCCGCCGAGTGGACCATTCTCTCTAGCTTGGCGGTTGCAGCCACGGCCGCCGCCGTTGCGCCTGCCACAGTAGACTGAGCCCCTTTATCCTTCTCTTTTTCTTTAGATGATCGAGTCGCCATGGTGCCCGTCTACACTTGAGGCTTATTTCCTATAATACGGCACGGGGGAGGTCCTTAACTGACAAGCAAAAGTACCACCACACAACCCCCACTGGATTAAAGTCTGTTTTTTGATTTCTGCGGCACCAAGGTAACAGGAACTGCCGTATAGCACATCAACACATGGGAGGAATACATGCCATAATCACCTTTCATGTGCCTATAAGTTAGCCCTTCTCACTTTATGCAGGGAGTTGTCTCAGTTCTCACAGTCCAATATGCACAGAGCAGTCTTTCTACTTGCAGTATGTTAATCTCTCCACAGGCATGCACAAAGATAAGCAGTTCACCTCCCTCTATTAAGCCTCAGCTTACTGCAGTTAGGAGACTAGCAGACAGATTCTACTTAACAACAAACCTACAGTCCCTGTCTTGTTTGCACCGCCTGTATACTGCTGTTTAGAGTATATAGGGCCTGGTGGCCCCACACCTTTCCTTATTTTAATTTGGGTGCGGGGTTCCCCTTAATATCCATACAAGACCCAAAGGGCCTGGTAATGGAGTGGGGGGTACCCATGCCGTTTTTGTCTCACTGATTTTCATCCATATTGCCAGGACCCGACATTACATTAAACCAGCAGTTTTAAATGAGATTTTTTTCCTTTTAAAAATGACATTTTGTGCAGGGACTGTTCTACACACGGGAAACACGTGCCACTTTACAGGCATACTTTAGATACCCCCAGGTACGATATTTAAAGGAATATTTCACACTTTTTTTTTTTTTTTTTTTTACTTTAAGCATCATTAAAATCACTGCTCCCGAAAAAACGGCCGTTTTTAAAAGTTTTTTTTTTTGCATTGATACATGTCCCCTGGGGTAGGACCCGGGTCCCCATACCCTTTTTAGGACAATACCATGCAAATTCGCCTTTTAAAATGAGCACTTTTGATTTCGAACTTTCGAGTCCCATAGACGTCAATGGGGTTCTAACGTTCGTGCGAATTTTCGGTCCGTTCGCAGGTTCTGGTGCGAACCGAACCGAGGGGTGTTCGACTCATCCCTACTGGTGATCCAAGACGGATTCATTTTTATGAATGTGAGCCAATCAACAGTCTGTGGACAGGCGCACTCTGTGATCGGTTACAAAGCCTCCAGCAGCACTGAATGTGCGTTCAGAAAACGCTGGATGCTGGACAGGCCAGTAGCTCAATTGCATATGTGGATTTTTGGTTGGAAAGGTCTCAGAGTCTGATCTTGCCCCTAGATATTCCTGCACCATGTAATTCAGACGCTGGCAATTGGTTGCTAGAACCGATCAGACCTGGGCGCTGAGGACTGAAGAATTGTCTGAAGGCATCGGTCAGCCGGCCACCTTCTCCACCGCTCTTTCTGTGACTGAACGAACCCTCAGCAACATGTCCAGCACCAGGAAATTGTAACCTCCCAGGCTCTGGAAACGCATTGCACAAACCTTTCTGCAAGGCCTCCCGAAGATGTTTCATCCTCTGCTCCCTTTGCGAAGGCTGGATAAGTTCTGCAACCTTACACTTGTAACGTGGATAAAGAAGGGTTGCCAGCCAGTAATGATCCCTCTCCTTGATGCCACGAATCCTAGGGTCCTTTTGCAGGCTTTGCAGGATCAGGGAGGCCATGCAGTGTAAGTTTGCAGAGGCATTCGATCCTGAGTCCTCTGGGTCACTAAGGATCACATGATCTGCAACCACCTCCTCCCAACCACGTACAACTCCATGGTTTTCTGGGGACTGAAAAAGATCCCTTAAAGACTGCTGCTGATGCTGAGTGTTCTTCTTTCTTCTGGCGGGCCCGCAGGAATACTATCTGAATAAAGGGGACCTTGAGAGGTAAGGAAGTCCTCCTCTTCCTCCCGCTGTTCTGCCTCAAGTGCCCTGTCCATTATTCTACGAAGCATGTGCTCCAACAGGAAGACAAGAAGGACAGTATCACTGATGCATGCACTGTCACTGCTCCCCATCCTCGTGGCCTCCTCAAATGGCGACAGGACAGTGCATGCATCCTTAATCAGTAGCCACTGGCGTGGCTAAAAAAGCCAAGCTCCCCTGTCCTGGTGCTATACTCCACACAGGTACTCATTGATGGCCCTCTGCTGCATGGGCAGCTGCTGCAGCATTGCCAACATTAAGTTCCCACCTGGTAGGCATGTCAGAAATGAGGCGGTTCTTGGGAAGATTGCATTCCCTTTTGAAGGTCAGCCAGCCGAGCACTGGCATTATATGACCGGTGGAAATGACCGCAGACTTTCCTGGCCTGCCTCAGGAGATCCTGTAAGCCTGGGTACCTGCTCAAGAACCTCTGCACCACCAAATTCAGGATGTTAGCCAAACGGGGAACATGGGTCAAGTGTCCCTGTCGGAGGGTGGAGAGGAGGTTGGTGCCATTGTCACAACCATTCTTGGCTGAACATGGCGTCAACCACCTCTGAGCCTGCCCCTGCAGAGCTGCCAGAATCTCTGCCCCAGTGTGGCTCCTGTCCCCTAAGCAGACCAACTCAAGCACCGCCTGGCATCTTTTTGCCTGAGTGCTTGCGTAGCCCCTTGAACGCCTACTGAGCACCGCTGGTTCCGAGGACAAATCTGCAGAGGAAGAGGCCATAGAGGAAGGAGGGGTGGAGGAGAGAGCTGTGGCAGAATCACAACCTAGCATTTTGGAGGCATGGTGGCGGACCAAGCTCCAACAATACTAAACTCTGTCCTGCATCCTTCCCAGCTGCCAGCAGAGTTACCCAGTGTGCCGTGAAAGAAAGGTAACATCCCTGTCCATGCCTGCTGGACCATGAGTCAGCAGTAATATGCACCTTACTGCTGACCGCCCTGTCGAACGAGGCCAAGACATTGCCTTCTACATGCTGGTAGAGAGCCGGAATGGCCTTCCATGAAAACAAATGGCGTTTTGGAACCTGCCACTGAGGTACTGCACATTCCACAAATTCAGGAAAGGGGGCAGAGTCTACCAGCTGAAAAGGCAGCAGTTGCAGTGCTAGCAATTTGGCCAAGCTAGCATTCAGAAGCTGAGCATGTGGTTGGCTGGGACCGAATTTCTTTCGACGGTTTAGCAACTGGGGTAGGGAAATTTGCCTGCTAAAATCGGATGTTGGTGTACCGCTAGCAGATTGGCCGCAAGTAATTGGGACACCTATTTCTATACCTTTTTATTCCTCTCAGTGCAGGTTTTAGAGAGGACTGGAGGTATAGTGGATTGGAGATCCCAGCTGATGAGGAGCAAGGAGAGGTCTGCCTTGTTCTTTGATGTGAGTCTTTTAAGTGCTGTTGCCAACGGACTGCATGGGAGGTCGTCATATGTCTGGTCAAGCATGTGGTGCCCAAGCGGCTGCTGTTTTGGCCACGCTTGATACGTTTCAGACATATGTTGCAAACGGCAACGGTGCGATCTGATGCACACGTGTCAAAGGCCCACACCAAAGAACTTTTCAAAATATGCGGTGAGTCAGCAGCGCCCTGCACCTGCTTAGCTCTGCGGTGTGATGCAATAGGGTGGCTGCCCTTAAGCTGCCCCCTGGAGGGCATCCTGCCTCATTGGAGATGTGCCTCCTTCCTCCTCCTCCCTGCAGCTGGGGAAACATGACTGCCAGTTTCTTGTCCTTCTTGGGCGACCCCTCTGTAAGCTCAAGTTACTCCCTTCCTCATCCTGGGTACCATCATCGGAGCCTTCAAATCGCTGCGCATCCTCCTGCAGCATGTACCCAACACTGGTCGAATAGTTTAGGGGACTCCTTCGTGTATGATGGTTGGGCCTGGGTGACAGAGGATGAGGACAGCTTTGTTATCCATTCCACTAACTCTTCTGCATGTTGTGGCTCAATAACCTGGCCAGCTGCAGAAAAAAAGGACAAACGTGCCCCACGGCCACGTGCTGAGGATGCACCGTTTCCACGACCAGCACTGTTGACTGTAGACGCAGAGCCTGCTTGCCCTCTTTTAGTGGCCTGTGAGCGTCTGCCTCTCCTTGGTGGCCTTACGGACATGCTGTAAATTTTGTTTAGCAAAACTACACTACACTGTATTGTGTACTGTGCACACCACTGGAAAAGTAGTAGCATCTGCACTAGGGGTGCACGGTACTGCGTACACCAACAGAAGTGTAATCACAACTATGAGTGCACTGTACTGTGTACACCGCCAGAAAAGTAGTAGCAACTGCACTATGGGTGCACAGTACTGTGTACACCACCAGAAGTGTAATAACTGCGCTATAGTAGCAACTGCACTATGGGTGCACGGTACTGTGTACACCAACAGATGTGTAATAACTATGAGTGTACTGTATGTATTGTGTATTGTAAGTGTACTGTCTGCCCTCCATGTTGTAAAGCGCTGCGCAAACTGTTGGCACTATAATAATCTATTATTATTATTATTATTATTATTATTATTATTATTATTATTATTATTATTATTATTATTATTATTATTTATTATTTTTATTTTTATCACCACCTCCCACTTTTTTAGAGTTTAGTAAGGAGGGACACATTGGTGAAGAGACAATGTGGCGCACACAGTCTGAGCCTACCCACTTTATATATTGTACACACAAATACTTGTTAATTACTGCCAGATTCTCAGACTCCCTACAATTTCAAATATCAAAACTTCTTTTTTTTTTTTTTTTTTTTTGCAAACCTAATAGACCGAGAGTTAACATTTTTCTCTAACCTCACCCTAAAAAAACTTGAAGCCACTAAGAATGCTTTTTCAAGTTTATATTGGTGTCGGTAGCAGAACCCACCTCCTTTACTTGGGTGTCAGTGAAATCAACACCTCCCCTTACATTTTAATCAGTGACAGTATTCACCCTGCCTTTAACCACTTCATTGCAGGGCACTTTTACACCCTTTCTGCCCAGACCAATGTTCAGCTTTCAGTGCTCTCGCGATTTGGCAATTACTCAGTCATGCAACACTGTACGCAAACAATTTTTATCTTTTTTTTTTTTTTTTTTCACACATAGAGCTTTGTATTGGTGGTATTTAATCATCAATGGGTTAATTTTTGCGACAGTGAAAAAAGTGTGACCATTTCGAAGAAAAACACTTATTATATTAACAAAAAAAAATTTGGCAAATTAAGTAATTTTTTGTTCATAAATTTGATCCAAAATTTATACTGCTACATATCTTTGGTAAAAATGACCAACATAAGTGTATACTGTATTTGGTCTGTGTGAAAATTAGTCTACAAGCTATGGTGCAAATTATTGAGAATTGGTCACACCCGATGCACTGACGTTCCCATCTCAAGGCCCTGAAATGTCAGGAAATACAAATACCCCCTAAATAACCCCTTTTTGGAAAGTAGACAGTCCAAGGTATTTAGTAAGAGGCATAGTGAGTCTTGAAGTTGTAATTTTCACAAAATTCTTGGAAAAAAAATGTTTTACTAAAAATTTTCATAAGTTATTTCTCACACACAGCATATGCATACTTTCAATTATACCCCAAAATACATTCAGCTACTCATCTCGTATGGCAACTCATTATGCCTCATAGAATATACCTTGGGGTGTTGGCTTTCCAAAATTGGGTCATTTTGTGGGTAATTCCATTGTCCTGGTGCTCCAGGGCCTTCAAAAGTGTGGTAGGTCGTTAGGAAATTTTTCACAGCCTGGCCACATAGCGAGATCCAACATGCAGGGAGCACTATCAGGCGTTCTAGGAGCATAAATTGCACATAACATTTCCTAACGACCTATCACACTTTTGAAGGCCCTGGAGCACCAGGACAATGCGGTTGCCCACAAAATGACCCAATTTTGGAAAGCGAACACCCCAAGGTATATTATGAGCCATAATGAGTCTTTTGAATGGTTCACTTTATTTTTATTTTTTTCTTTCCACAAGTCTTCAGAAAACACGGAAAGAAAAACTTTTTCTGTAAAAAAAAATAAAAAAAAATAAAAAATGTCAGATTATAAGATATTTATAACACACAGCAATTACACCCCAAAATACATTCTGCTACTCCTCCCAAGTATGGCGAAACCACATGTGTGAGACTTTTATACAGCCTGGTCACATAGAGAAGTCCACCATTGAAGTAGTACCATCAGGCGTTTTAGGAGCATAAATTACACATAATTTTATTCCTAACTATAACCCTTTTTGAAGGTCCTGGAGCACCAGGACAGTGGAATTGCCCACAAAATGACTCTATTTTGGAAAACTAACACTCCAACGTATATTCTATGAGGCATGGGCTGGTGACAGGTACTCGGGTACTCTGATGGGCTAGTGACATGTCTTCTGTATTTGGGGGGGGGGGGGGGAGAATCGGTGTGTTTGGTGTATACTGTAGGCGGTAACAAGCGGTTACCGCAATCTCCTCCTCACACACTCGATCAGTGTGTGAGGAGGAGAGCTCGTTACCGCAGTTTGACATTCTGTGACTGGCTGTGATTGGACACAGCCGGTCACGCGGTAAATAGCCAATTTCATTTACCGCGATCGAGGATGGGCTGTGTCAGTGTGACAAGCCTCGTCCCCGATCGCTGCTTGTGAGCATCCTAGGGGACGCCGTGCACTAGGACAATGCATGTGACCGTCTGTGATTGGACAGTCAGTCACGTGGTACTGGCTCTTTACACTGATCTGGGATGGGCTGCGTCCCGAGGGACACTCATCATCCCTGATCGCCACACAGGAGCTGTGAGAAGCCCAGGAAGTCATGACGCCCGCCCGGAGGGACAGAGCATTCCTGTGGACGTCGTATGACAATGGCCTGGTATGGAAGTGGGTTAAAGTGGTTGTAAACCCTTATCCAGTGAAATGACTAGCCTCAGGTGATACAGAGATGAAAACTATCCTTCTACATAGCTTGTACCAGTTTATCTGCAGCCTTCTCTTCTCTACATTCAAAGGTCATATTGAAAAAAGACACAAGTCCATCTAGTTCAACCAATAAAAGGGGGAAAATCATACAATCCCATATACACAATCCTATACCCACAGTTGATCCAGAGGAAGGCAAAAACCCGAGAAAAGCTAAATTCAGTTTGCTCCAGCAGGGGGAAAAAAATCCTTTCTGATCCCCCGAGAGGTGATCAGATATTCCCTGGATCAACTTTAGCTATAAATGTTTGGACTCGCTTATATAATGTTCATTTAGGCAAGAATCCAGGCCTTTCTTTTTTTTTTTTTTTTGAGCAATCTACTGAGCTGGACAGAACCAGCTCTTGAGGGAGTCATTTTCACGGTTCTTCCTGTGAAGAAACCTTTCCGTATTCTGAAATCTTTTCCTCCTAGATGTAAAGAGTGTCCCCTTGTCCTCTGTGATGACCTTAAAGTGAATAACTCAACACCAAGTTCATTATATGGACTCCTTATGCATTTGTACATGTTGAACATATCCCCCTTAATATCCTTAAGAGAATAAATTCAGTTCCTCTAATGTATCCTCATAGTTTAGCTCCCCCATGCCTCTTATCCGTTTGGTTGCCCTTCTCTGCACTTTCTCCAGTTCTCTACTATCCTTTTTGAGAACTGGTGCCCAAAACTGAACTGCATATTCCAGATGAGGTCTTCATAATTTGCACAGGAGCAAAAATTATATCTTTCTTTCTGGAGTCTATACACTCCTTAATACAAGAAAGGACTTTGCTCGCTTTGGAAACCGCAGCTTGGCATTGCATGCTATTAAGCTTATAATCTACCACAACCCCCAGATTCTTCTCCACCATTAATTCGTTCAACGTGCAGGATTTTGAACGCTTGTCTGAGCGCTCAGAAAATAGGGGGCCAAGGCCTTAATTTACACTCTGAAGAGATCTGAGAGCTGCTTTTGAGGGAAAGGACCCCCCCCCCCCTGCACAGAGGAACAAAGCTGAGGCTGTCGGTCAGCTAGAGGTCCCTCCCCTGTCACTCTTTTCTCATGGTGTCAGGAAAAGGTGCAGACAGAAATTACATTTAGTGCTCTTGAGACAAATACACTCTATATAGGGATAAGCTTTGTTCATATTTCATGTCTGAGGTTTACAACCACTTTAAATTGTGTCAATAACCGCATCCCCTCCCCTTTAATTTATCAGTGGCAGAGATCCAGCCTTTAAATTGATCAGTGGCTACTTTCTCCAATGAATGGGATCAGCATCAGAACTATGCAGACGCTGTCGGGAAGATCATGACTCCACCCACCACTTGCATCTACACAGATACTATGCAGGGTTCTAGAATGAGCATTTCAGCACCCGACACCGGAACACAGATCAGGTCTGGGATGCATTTGCATCACATTTCAGAACCGTGCAACTGGATCTGGGATGGCCTTAAAGTATGCTATCCCATGAGGCTGTAAAGTATAAGTCAATATCAAGCATTTGAAGAAGTCTTTTCGACGAAACATGTCTGGAGCATGGTTACACAGCATTCCATCGCACTGACAGTAGACACTGCTGTCTGGAGAGGACTACGCCGATTGGACTGCTGGGCCTTAGAAGGTTGAGTGAGACACACCAGTTTACACTTCAGGTCCGCTGTGACTGTGGTGCACCGTTGGATCATCGATCCTGTTGTTTGTTGTGGATTTGTTCAAAGGCTTATTTGTTTCAGTTTAAAAGTGAGTGCTACTATTGAAGTGTGCTTGGAGTGATTTTAATAAATTTGTTAATGTATCACGCTATGTGGAGCACTTTATTCATTTTGTCTTTCACATATGGAGCCGGCTTGATTGCAGTCACGGTTCATCACATGCAACTCAGGTGTGTTTCAACTGCTGTTTTGCCAAACAGAGTGGGAGGCTATACATTCTGGTGAGTGCGCTCTTCAGAGGGAGTGGTGTCACTATCACAGTGGTGTGTTGGAAGAGTAGAAGATCTATCACATGGGAAAATTGAAAAACTACTGTTGTGCTGGATTTTTTTCATGTTAACTTTTTCCATGGACTTTTCAGTTTATGATTTTTGTAATGTTTTTTTTATTTTTATACTGACACTTTTCACGGGGTGTTTTTATCTTTATTACTGTTTTTTGTATAGAATCAGTGTCACCGGTATCATGCTGTTTTGACTCATATCTTTACAAATATATATTAGCGCCACTATCTCTATCTGTACACATGTGAGAGGTATAGTTTTGGTATTCAGAACAATTTTACACATTTTAAGTGGCAGCTTTTCACTGTACACTGTGTATGTACACATCTTGTATTCATTTACACAACAATCATTTAGTTTTGTGAGAGAACCAAGGGCGGCTTATTTTTACCTCTCTTGCTACAAACCAATATCAAGTATGCAAGTTAGGAAAGTCCGACTGCAAATAGGATGCAGGCAAAGCAGTATCGGACTATTTATTTCACGTTTTAAGTATAGTATAGGCATAGTAATCGTTTAAAATATACCTAAGAAAAAAATACACATTGCTTTATTGTAATAACAAATGATTATTGTAATCATACAAGGGTATTATGAAAAAGGCAGATGCTAAAAATTTTAGTGCTTTACCAATTACAAAACCCAGTGCTAATCACATCCAATGCTGTGAAATGTCTCATGACCTGTGCCAAATGTCTTGGGCCAGTTCTGTTTTAATGCCTCCTCCTATGAGCAGCACTGCTTGACCATTAATTCTCCCCTTTAGCAAAGACCACTTGACTTTTTACCAGTATTGGAGGATTTCTAAATTGGAGAAAAGATTTTTTTTTTTTTTTTCTTCCTCTTCCTAATTGTAATTTTTCTGTCTCTGCAGAGCTGGATTCCCAAGTTATTTAAGAAGAAAACATGTACCACTTACATAGAAGACAACCGGCCCAACAGGTGTGTTTTTTACAACTTTATATTGCTAACTGCTTTATTTGTGATTGTTTGGTTTGAGGCTGCTTACTTCAAACAAATGTTTAAAAGAGAACTATGCTAAGTGTTTGTTTTTCCACTGACTACATATTATATTCCCTATGCAATAGCATTGATTTTAACAGCTATACATGTAAACGAATGAACAAAAAAATGGAGCCTGTATGTTACTGCGCCTAATGGTCACTGCTAAGCAAGTCCGCAGCAGAAAAAGGCCAACAAAACCCCTGATCATGAAAGTGCTCTGCCACTTGTGCTTCATATGAGTCTTGAGGTTGTAAGCAGGCCTTCCAGTGACACTTATACAGGATTTATATAGTGCCAACCTTTTTTTTGCAGTGCTTTACAAAGTTAAAGTAGGACAGTACTGTTACAATACAAATCACTACAAGAACAT
Organism: Lithobates septentrionalis; assembly: GCA_037952835.1. Taxonomy (NCBI): domain Eukaryota; kingdom Metazoa; phylum Chordata; class Amphibia; order Anura; family Ranidae; genus Lithobates; species Lithobates septentrionalis. Next base: position 49,736 of record JBBDGP010002617.1, on the reverse strand, counting down.
TAGCAGGGCCCTGCTCTAAAAGACGGGGTGACACACAATAAAAAAAATCTTAGGGATATAGAAGTACAGTTTTTAAGTTGAGGTGCGATAGGTTTCCCTGAAAAGATGAGTTTTCAGGCATCACTTAAAGATGTAGGAGATAGCTGGACTATTCCAAACAATGAGAGAGGCTCTGAATGAGTATAAGAGGTGAGTATAATGCCGCGTACACACGGTCGGACTTTTCGTCTACAAAAGTCAGACAGCCTGTCCGACAGACTTCCGACAGACTTTCGGCGGACTTTCGACGGGCTTGCGGCGGACTTTCTAACGAACAGACTTGCCTACACACGATCACACAAGTCCGTCGAATTCTTACGTGATGACGTACACCGGACTAAAATAAGGAAGTTCATAGCCAGTAGCCAATAGGTGCCCTAGCGTGGCTTTTTGTCCGTCGGACTAGCACACAGACGAGCGGATTTCGGGGTCCGTCGTAGTTACGAAGTAAAGATTTGAAGCATGTTTCAAATCTAAAGTACGTCGGATTTGAGGCTAAAAAAGTATGTTGAAAGTCCGGAGAAGCCCACACACGATCGGATTACCAGCCAGCTTTAGTCCGTCAGCGTCCGTTGGACTTTTGTAGACGAAAAGTCCGACCGTGTGTACGCGGCATTAGAGGTGGTGATGAGGGCGCTGGAGAGCAGGAGGCCTTGGGAAGAGCAGAGTGGATAGTTTTTGGTGATATTTTTGTTGGAAGAACATGTAATGTACTGTGAACTATATAGTGTATGCATTATACCTTTTCAGCAGGTGGCACTACAGTATGATAGAGTGTATTCTATGGTGCAAAGTAATAACAGGATGTACCATCTGTATCCAAATATGAACTTGTATACTCCTTGTTCTCTTCCTGTTCTATGATAAAAGGCATGTAATATATTTCTCCATAAAAGTAAAGCCGTTTGCTGTATCCAAGAAGCTTCCAAAGCATGAGTTCAATACTTGGCTAATAGGTTATGGGCCCAGGCACCCAGAGGCACAGGAAAGAATACTCAGTGAGTACAGCAAGTCATTGAATACTGTATACAAAATACTGAAACATGGAAAGTGGTTCAGATGTGAAGTTTGCTATTGCAACGCTAAACAATGCCAATTACCAGCTATGGAAATTTTAACTGCAAATTTTTCTTGGCATGGATGACTTCGGGCAAGTGCTGAATACACACAGACCCACAGATGGAGAGACTGAGGACTAGGATAGAAGGGACAGGCAGGCAAAAGCAATTATAAGCTCTACTAGTGGAAGGTGATCAGCTTATCCACATATAAACAACCAAAGGTATGTGGACTTCATTACAAAAACTGCATTAGCGTTCAAGTCCCAACAGCAAACTTTTTGCTAAGAAAGCTATACAAGAGGAGACTCTAAGTCCAGCATTTATGACCATGTGAAAGCTATGCTAGAGATCATAGAGCAGCTGCATGCCAACGGAGAGGACATTAAGGATAACCATATTGTTGCCCTGCTCCTTTGCAGCCTTCCAGAGACATGTACTGCTCTTATTAACGCTTTAGAAACTAGATCCGAGCAGGGGCTGACACTGGAATATGCCAAAGGAAAATTTATTGATGAATGACAGAAGCCAAGAAAATGCATGCCATGACAAAACTCTTAAGATGTACAAAGGCACAAATCACAACAAAGAAAGCAGAGCCTGTTTTTTCTGTAAAAGGACCAGCCACTTAAAAGACTGTTCTATCTGGAAAGCCGAGCAGAGAAAGCTATAGTTATCCACAAAAGAGTCAAAGGAAACCGCAGACACATGGAGTGGCACCTTTTTAAAAAAAACTCAAAGCGGCAAGCCATGTGGCTGGTGCATAGACTTGTATGCGACAAGCCACATGACTAGCGATGAGACCGTCTTCACAAATATTGATTACAGTGCAAAAGACAGTTTTCCTAGCAAACGGGAAAAGCATCACATCAGGTTGTAAAGGCCAGGGCTTCCTGAACTGCATTACATTACAAGGAGGTCACCACAGTATACTTATAAAGAGAACAGATATCTAATGACACATTGATTTTTATTCCAGATACACACATACTTATCTGATTAAACACTCAACGCAAACCAGGAATAATATGCACCGACAATGGGGAAGAATACATGGGTAAAGAAGTGGCCTCATATCTTAAGAGACAAGGAATGGTACACCAGACAACCACACCATACATATGTGTGTAAGCAATAAAATCATAGACAACAAAAAACCGATGCCAAAAGTCTCTAATCTCTTATTGCAGCAGCGCTATGTGTCAAGCCGATCCGGACACATAAAGGAAAACATTATTGATAAAGGAGATCCAGGAAAGTTCAAAAAGCTGTGTTCTATAGAAGTGAAGAGCTTCTTTCACCAAGGATAATCACCGCGTGCAGGGGAGACCCCCCCAATGAGATTGCACTCACCAGAAGTTCAGCATACACAAGCCTTATGATGTTAATCATTAGTAGCTTTCCGTCTCCTTTATCCGACCACCAGATGTCAGTAACATTCTCAGTTGATACAGCAGAACATATGGGAGGAATAAGATAACCATATAGCGTAATATTGCTAAAACTATTTTATTGACACATCCAAATATTCCCCCCTTTTTGTAAACTGCGTACCGAATATATACTTTAAACGAGCATTTGTAAAAATTGCACTGTGCCTGATATCCCGTCTCCCGGGAGGTTCTCCGTAGTGTTCACTGGGTACAGCTACCAGCCCACTTCCTAGTTCCTCTCCGGTGCGTAGAACGCACACGTCACTTCCGGTAGATTACGTCCCTGACGTTTCGTCACTTCCGGATGTTGTCTGAGGGCGTAATCTACCTTCTGGAGGGCCAGTATTTATGTGAGTGGTAGGTGCGGCAGCCAATCATGTAAGCCCTGCTAACAGGGCCCCGCCCCGCATATGTCAACGTTCAGGGAGCTGTCAGCAACGGGGAATAATAGCTCCACAAGCCCTTATCTTACATAAGTGAACCTGACTGCGGCAAACCTATCATCACTGGCTACTCAGTGGAAAATGACTCGCATGTCTGTTACAGGAATACACCATAAATACATTCATACTAATACACGTATACAATTAGCATGCAGATATAGTTCTTTGCATATAATAATTTGGGTGTGCAAACCGCAAGCCTATATAATTCCCTATAACTGATCAAGACATGTGTGACATTCTGATGGAATATAAATAAAGCCCGCATGTTAATGCTCCCTACTACAGTTTCCCATTTTTCATACTGGGCCACAAACCTCAGTGTTAATATGGGTATCGAAATCAATATCCATAGAGGAGGCAATGCAAGCTAAAATAGTACGCCATTCAAACTAAAATTATGCATAATCAGCGTGATGCCCTGAAATATGGGTCAAATATGACCAACAATCTAAATATAAAATATCTAAAATTAGAATTGTGACCTACATGTAATTTGGGGAAGATTAAAATTAAATTTTAAAATTGCACTATAAATATAAGTACCGTATACAGGTAAAAGCCAGTAAATTAGAATATTTTGAAAAACTTGATTTATTTCAGTAATTGCATTCAAAAGGTGTAACTTGTACATTATATTTATTCATTGCACACAGACTGATGCATTCAAATGTTTATTTCATTCAATTTTGATGATTTGAAGTGGCAACAAATGAAAATCCAAAATTCCGTGTGTCACAAAATTAGAATATTACTTAAGGCTAATACAAAAAAGGGATTTTTTAGAAATGTTGGCCAACTGAAAAGTATGAAAATGAAAAATATGAGCATGTACAATACTTAGTTGGAGCTCCTTTTGCCTCAATTACTGCATTAATGCGGCGTGGCATGGAGTCGATGAGTTTCTGGCACTGCTCAGGTGTTATTAGAGCCCAGGTTGCTCTGATAGTGGCCTTCAACTCTTCTGCGTTGTTGGGTCTGGCATTCTGCATCTTCCTTTTCACAATACCCCACAGATTTTCTATGGGGCTAAGGTCAGGGGAGTTGGCTGGCCAATTTAGAACAGAAATACCATGGTCCGTAAACCAGGCACGGGTAGATTTTGCGCTGTGTGCAGGCGCCAAGTCCTGTTGGAACCTGAAATCTCCATCTCCATAGAGCAGGTCAGCAGCAGGAAGCATGAAGTGCTCTAAAACTTGCTGGTAGACGGCTGCGTTGACCCTGGATCTCAGGAAACAGAGTGGACCGACACCAGCAGATGACATGGCACCCCAAACCATCACTGATGGTGGAAACTTTACACTAGACTTCAGGCAACGTGGATCCTGTGCCTCTCCTGTCTTCCTCCAGACTCTGGGACCTCGATTTCCAAAGGAAATGCAAAATTTGCTTTAGTCAGAAAACATGACTTTGGACCACTCAGCAGCAGTCCAGCTCTTTTTTTCCTTAGCCCAGGTGAGACGCTTTTCGCGCTGTTTCTTGGTCAACAGTGGCTTGACACGAGGTATGCGGCAGTTGAAACCCATGTCTTTCAAGCGTCTCTTGGTGGTGGATCTTGAAGCACTGACTCCAGCAGCTGTCCACTCCTTGTGAATCTCCCCCACATTTTTGAAGGGGTTTTTTTTCACAATCTTGACTAGGGCGCGGTGATCCCCATCGCTTGTACACTTTTTCTGACCACAGTTTTTCCTTCCCTTTGCCTCTCTATTAATGTGTTTTGGACACAGAGCTCTGAGAACAGCCAGCCTCTTCAGCAATAACCTTTTGTGTCTTTCCCTCCTTGTGCAATGTGTCGATGGTCGCCTTTTGGACAGCTGTCAAATCTGAAGTCTTCCCCATGTTTGTGTAGGCTTCAGAACTGGACTGAGAGACCATTTAAAGCCCTTTGCAGGTGTTTTTAGTTAATCAGCTGATTAGTTTGTGGCACCAGGTGTCTTCAAAATTTAACCCTTACACAATATTCTAATTTTGTGACACACGGAATTTTGGATTTTCATTTGCTGCCACTTCAAATCATCAAAATTAAATGAAATAAACATTTGAATGCATCAGTCTGTGTGCAATGAATAAATATAATGTACAAGTTACACCTTTTGAATGCAATTACTGAAATAAATCAAGTTTTTCAAAATATTCTAATTTACTGGCTTTTACCTGTATTCTCGAATATGTCGAATTTTTCAGCACATTTTTTTTGTGCTGAAAGTGCCCCCCTCGACTTATACTCGAGTCAAGCACTTTTCTGCAGCAAAAAATTTCATTTTCCAAACCGACTTTGGGGCCCCGTATCTCAGGGCCACTGGGTGCTAGGAACAAATTTGGTGTGCACACCCAGTGGAACTGGTATCACAACATATCCAAAGCTGAAGTTCCTAGCACTAAGGGGCCCCAAAATCGGTTCGGAAAATGTCATTCTATGCTGCAGAAAAGTGCTTGACATTTTCTGAACCGACTTTGGGGCCCCATATCTCAGGGCTACTTGGAGCTAGGAACCCCAAATTTGGTGTGCAAACCCAGTGGAACTGGTACCATAACATATCCAAAGCTGGGGTTCCTAGCACCAAGTGGCCCTGAGATACGGGGCCCCAAAACCTGTTTGGAAAATGTCATTCTCTGCTGCAGAAAAGTGCTTGACATTTTCTGAACTGATTTTTGGGGCCCTGTATCTCGGGGCCACTTGGTGCTAGAAACCCCAGCTTTCGAAATTTTATGGAGCTAGTTCCACTGGGTTTGCACTCCAAATTTGGGGTTCCTAGCACTAAGTGGCCCTGAGATACGGGGCCCCAAATTCGGTCAACTGTGTCCATCTGCAGCAATGTCATTTCGGGACCCTTTGGGTTCAGAGACCCCAAATTTTTGGCTGCAGCTAGGGGGCATCTAGGAACCCTTAACTACCGAGTTGGAAGTTCAGGGGACCTATGGCTGCAAATGGGCACAGTGAGGGTGCAAATGGGCACAGTGAGGGTGCAAATGGGCATTGTTGACCCTCTTTTCCACTTGCAGTAGCTGTGCATTTCTCACCCTCATCTTATACTCGGGTCAATACGTTTTTTTCCCATTTTTTTTTTTTGTGGTAAATTAGGGCCTCGACTTATACTCGGAACGACTTATACTCGAGTATATACAGTATATGTAAACTACATTCAATATAGGTATCAAAGACTATTTATGATTATATGTGCAAGTCAGTACTGTATGCCACTGATGAAACCCATTATGTGTCACTGCTAAAACAATTGATATCCAGCTCAATATTCAGGCCTTTGGGGGAGAGTACGTCCACAGAATAAATCCAGAGTTTTGCGTTTGGATAGTTCTCGGATGCGATTCATACCTCTCCAATGGGTTTGGAGATGTTCGACACCCCAAAATTCCAACCCTGTTGGATCCATATTATGTTTCAGCTTGAAATGTAACGAAACATTGTGGTCCTTGTAACCTATTTTGATGTTATTAATATGCTCAAATTCTAACTCGTAACAATCTCTTCGTGCAGCCTATATAAATAAGGCCGCAGGGGCATTTAAGAGCATATACCACGTAATTACTATTACACATTATAAATTGTTTGTCAAAGGAACGATTATTCACAGAAGAAACAAAATTGTCAATTCCCCTCAATGGTCTGGCGACTTCTCTGCATGCTTTGCATTTTCTGCATGCGAAGAAACCATTTCGGTCCCAAAATGACTGAGGGCGTTTGGGAGGATCTATTACCTTTTTTACCACTATCACCAGGATTCATGGTTTTTCTATAAATAAAAATTGAGGTGTGGGTGGAAGTACGGTAGTAAGTTTCTTGTCCATTAGAAGGATGTGCCAATGCTTTTTAAAAATCTCAACTTCCTTATACTGAGAATGGAATTGGGAAATAAAGCCCCATTCTTTATTGCGATTATTCTCATTCCTCAAGGGTGCATCTGAACTCTCCTTATCTGCCTCTTGTAAGCACGCTGTCCTGGGTAGGGCTGCTTTTTCTTCCACCACTTTTTTTAGGATCTCAGGTTTATACCCCTTTAGCTTCAAATCTCTCCGTAAGGTTTTTAGACTGGAGAAAGAACTCGGCTTCTTCGGAGCAATTTCTTTTTACCCTCATGATTTGACCTTTTGGAATATTTTTGAGCCATAGGGGATGATGGCCGCTGGTAATGGGTAAATAGCTATTCCTATCCGTTATTTTAAAAAAATACCTTTGTTTCTAATTTGTAATTTCGTCGATTTATATAGTAACATCAAGAAAATTGATTGCATCCCTATGCCAATTAGAAGTCAATACTATATTGTTCTTATTACGGTTTAATGTTTGTAAAATTAATTCTAATGAATCAGGTGATCCGGCCCAAATATAAAAAACAGATCGTCAATAAATCGTTTGTAGAAAATTAATTCCGGACGTTGATCTCTAAAGATGGTTTTGTCTTTCCACTCTGCCATGAAAAGATTTGCAATACTGGGCGCGAATTTCGCGCCCATCGCAACACCTCTGTTGTGTATAGAAATTTCCACCGTACCAAAAATAATTGTGACTAAGGCAGAAATCAAGAGCGTTCCTCAAAAAAACTTTTTGATTGTGGGGAAGGTCATCTCTTTGGCATAGAGCCCAATTGAGCGCCAGCAGGGCATCATCGTGCTGTATGATGGAATACAGAGATGCAACATCTGCTGTGACAAAAAGGGCCTGTGGTTTATCTGTTAGATCAAAGTTCTGCAAACAGTTCAAGAAATTTTTTTGTGTCTCTAAGATATGAGCGAGTACACATAATGCTCTTTTGTAAAAAACAATCTAAATATTGGCCCATTCTTGCAGAAACCGACTCGATGCTATTTACAATGGCTCTTGCTGGAGGGTTAGTGGGGTCCTTATGAATCTTTGGCAGAGTGTATAGTGTAGGTATGCGACTACTCAAAAGGTACTAGGAATCGCTTCTTTCTCTGTTAGGACCCCACTTCTTGATCCCATATCCACCAGAGTTTTTAATTGATCCCTATAGGATTGAGTTGGATCATTATCAAGAGGTTTGTATGTCACCTGATCAGAAAGTATATCCATAATCTGGCCATGATATAGATCCTTTTGGAGTATCACCACTCCTCCTCCCTTGTCCGCTGGCCTTATGATGATATCTTTTCTTTCCTCTAACATAGTGATGCCTTCACTGATGTGTCTCATGTTCACCTCCTTATTCGGTTTGAGGCATTCCAAGTCTCGTAGAATCAATCCCTTAAACACCTCTACTTGGTGATTGGGGTTGTTAAGAGGATTGAAAAGAGATTTGTTTTTTAGGCCACTATTAATCACTTCATTGGGCTTCTGGATAGTAACTGCAGTAGAAGAACTACATCCTATAAAATATTTTTTGATATTCAATTTCCTGATGTATTTGTGAATATCGATGAACACATTGAATTTATTGATGGGTTTCTTAAGACCACATTTTAAACCCAAGTTCAAGATGTTCAATTCCTTATGTGTTAACTTTGCGTTAGGTTAAAAATACCACCTACTCTGACCCCCTTCTTTTTTTGGGTTCTAGATCCTGCCCTGCAGCCCCGATATTTCCTTTTACGGGAACAGTGTGTTGGGGATGGTCTTTCCCTTGTTGTGGGTGTTGTTCCTTCCAATGGGGGATTTTTTGGTAATTCCCCTGAGTCAGTTCAGGGGTCCTCAACCCGGGAATTACCAAAAAATCTCCCATTGGAAGGAACAACACCCACAACAAGGGAAAGACCATCCCCAGCACACTTTTCCTGTAAAAGGAAATATCGGGGCTGCAGGGCAGGATCTAGAATCCAAAAAAAGGGGGTCGGAGTAGGTGGTATTTTTAACCTTTCTAACGCAAAGTTAACATATGGAATTGAACATCTTGAACCTGGGTTTAAAATGTGGTCTTAAGAAACCCATCAATAAATTTGATGTGTTCATCGATATTCACAAATACATCAGGAAATTGAATATCAAAAAATATTTTATAGGATGTAGTTCTACTGCAGTTACTATCGAGAAGCCCAATGAAGTGATTAATAGTGGCCTAAAAAACAAATCTCTTTTCAATCCTCTTAACAACCCCAATCACCAAGTAGAGGTGTTTAAGGGATTGATTCTACGAGACTTGGAATGCCTCAAACCGAATAAGGAGGTGAACATGAGACACATCAGTGAAGGCATCACTATGTTAGAGGAAAGAAAAGATATCGTCATAAGGCCAGCGGACAAGGGAGGAGGTGTGGTGATACTCCAAAAGGATCTATATCATGGCCAGATTATGGATATGCTTTCTGATCAGGTGACATACAAACCTCTTGATAATGATCCAACTCAATCCTATAGGGATCAATTAAAAACTCTGGTGGATATGAGATCAAGAAGTGGGGTCCTAACAGAGAAAGAAGCGATTCCTAGTACCTTTTTGAGTAGTCGCATACCTACACTTTACATTCTGCCAAAGATTCATAAGGACCCCACTAACTCTCCAGCAAGACCCATTGTAAATAGCATTGAGTCAGTTTCTGCAAGAATGGGCCAATACTTAGATTGTTTTTTACAAAAGAGCATTATGTGTACTCGCTCATATCTTGGAGACACAAATTTTTTGCAGAACTTTGATCTAACAGATAAACCACAGGCCCTTTTGGTCACAGTAGATGTTGCATCTCTGTATTCCATCATACAGCACGATGATGCCCTGCTGGCGCTCAATTGGGCTCTATGCCAAAGATGACCTTCCCCACAATCAAAAAGTTTTTTTGAGGAACGCTCTTGATTTCTGCCTTAGTCACTATTTTTGGTACGGTGGAAATTTTCTATACACAACAGAGGTGTTGTGATGGGCGTGAAATTCGCGCCCAGTATCGCAAATCTTTTCATGGCAGAGTGGGAAGACAAAACCATCTTTAGAGATCAACGTCCGGAATTTTTTCTACAAACGATTTATTGACTATCTGTTTTTTATTTGGGCCGGATCATCTGATTCATTAGAATTATTTTATTTTTACAAACAAACCGTAATAAGAACAATATAGTATTGACTTTTAATTGGCATAGAGATACAATCCAATTTTCTTGATGTTACTATATATCGACGAAATGACAAATTAGAAACAAAGGTATTTTTTAAAAAACGGATAGGAATACCCATTTACCCATTACCAGCGGCCATCGTCCCCTATGGCTCAAAAATATTCCAAAAGGTCAAATCATGAGGGTGAAAAGAAATTGCTCCGAAGTAGCTGAGTTCTTTCTCCAGTCTAAAATCCTTACGGAGAGATTTGAAGCTAAGGTGTATAAACCTGAGATCCTAAAAAAAGTGGTGGAAGAAATAGCAGCCCTATCCAGGACAGCATGCTTACAAGAGGCAGATAAGGAGAGTTCAGATGTACCCTTGAGGAATGAGAATAATCGCAATAAAGAATGGGGCTTTATTTCCCAATTCCATTCTCAGTATAAGGAAGTTGAGATTTTTAAAAAGCATTGGCACATCCTTCTAATGGACAAGAAACTTACTACTGTACTTCCACCCACACCTCAATTTATAGAAAAACCATGAATCTTGGTGATAAAGTGGTAAAGGTAATGGATCCTTCCAAACACCCTCAGTCATTTTGGGACCGAAACGGTTTCTTCGCATGCAGAAAATGCAAAGCCTGCGGAGAAGTCGCTAGACCATTGAGGGGAATTGACAATTTTGTTTCTTCTGTGAATAATTGTTCCTTTGACATCAAACCATTTATAACGTGTAATAGTACTTGCGTGGTCTATGCTCTTAAATGCCCCTGCGGCCTTATTTATATAGGCCGCACGATGAGATTGTTACGAGTTAGAATTTCTGAGCATATTAATAACATCAAAATAGGTTATAAGGACCACAATGTTTCATTACATTTCAAGCTGAAACATAATATGGATCCAACGGGGTTGGAATTTTGGGGTGTCGAACATCTCCAAACCCATTGGAGAGGTATGAATCACATCCGAGAACTATCCAAACGCGAAACTCGGTGGATTTATTCTGTGGACGTACTCTCCCCCAAAGGCCTTAATAATGAGCTGGATATCAATTGTTTTATCAGTGACACATAATGGGTTTTATCAGTGGCATACAGTACTGACTTGCACATATAATCATAAATAGTCTTTGATACCTATATTGAATGTAGTTTTTTATATATATTTATAGTGTAATTTTAAATTTTAAAATTTAATTTTAATCTTCTCCAAATTACATGTAGGTCATAATTCTAATTTTAGATATTTTATATTTAGATTGTTGGTCATATTTGACCCATATTTCAGGGCATCACGCTGATTATGCATAATTTTAGTTTGAATGCCGTACTATTTTAGTTTGCATAGCCTCCTCTATGGATAATGATTTTGATACCCATATTAACACTGAGGGTTGTGGCCCAGTATGAAAAATGGGAAACTGTAGTAGGGAGCATTAACATGCGGGCTTTATTTATATTCCATCAGAATGTCACACATGTCTTGATCAGTTATAGGGAATTATATAGGCTTGCGGTTTGCACACCCAAATTTTTATATGCAAGAACTATATCTGCTAATTGTATACGTGTTTTAGTATGAATGTATTTATGGTGTATTCCTGCAACAGACATGTAAGTCATTTTCCATTGAGTAGCCAGTGATGATAGGTTTGCGGCAGTCAGGTTAATTTATGTAAGATAAGGGCTTGTGGCGCTATTATTCCCTGTTGCTGACAGCTCCCTGAACGTTGACATATGTGGGGCGGGGCCCTGTTAGCAGGGCTTACATGATTGGCTGCCGCACCTACCGCTCACATAAATACTGGCCCTCCAGAAGGTAGATTACGCACTCAGACGACGTCTGGAAGTGACGAAACGCGTCAAAGACGTAATCTACCAGAACTGACGTGTGCGTTCCTCTCCGGTGCGTGGAACTAGGAAGTGGGCTGGTAGCTGTACCCAGTGAACACTACGGAGAACCTCCCGGGAGACGGGATATCAGGCACAGTGCACTTTTTTACAAATGCTCGTTTAAATATTCGGTATGCAGTTTACAAGGGGGTAATATTTGGATGTTTCAATAAAATTGTTTTAGCAATATTATGATATATGGTTATCTTATTCCTCCCATATGTTCTGCGGTATCAACTGAGAATGTTACTGACATCTGGTGGTCGGATAAAGGAGATGGAAAGCTACTAATGATTGACATCGTAAGGCTTGTGTATGCTGAATTTCTGGTGAGTGCAATCTCATTGGGGGGTCTCCCCTGCATGCGGTGATTATCCTAGGTGAAAGAAGCTCTTCACTTCTATAGAACACAGCTATTTGAACTTTCCTGGATCGCCTTGATCAATAATGTTTTCCTTTGTGTCCGGATCGGCTTGACACATAGCGCTGCTGCAATAAGAGATTAGAGACTTTTGGCATTGTTTTTTTGTTGTCTATGATTTTATTGCTTACATACATATGTTTGTTTTATTTTAAGTAGCTGCTTTACACTACATCACATATCTCAGTGAGTCTTGGCGCGGAGCAGTGTGAGATGGAGGCGGCCACATTTCCACACTTTTTGGGTTAACCACACCATACACTCCTAAACAAAACCGTGTAGCAGAAAGGAAAAATCGCAAGCTTATAGAAGTGGTCAGATGGATGTTGTTGGATAACCACCTACCTCACAAGTACTGGGGAGAAGCAGTCATGACTGCAACCTACCTACAAGGCAGACTACCCTTGAGTCATTAAAAGTACTCTATTCAAAATGTGTCATGGATCAAAGCCTAGCATAGGGCACATCAGTGTTTGAATGTAAAATATATGCCTGTATTCCAAACAAAAAGCAATCCAAGCTGGAGAACAGAGCCATAGAGGGCATTCTAGTAGGCTACAGTGAGCAAATGAAGGATTACAGAATCCTACACTCAGACTGACAAAGTGACAATAAGCCGTACTGTTTATTTTGATGAGAGCCCATCACCAGAAACTATGATCCCTGAAAACAGTGAAGTGAATATGCCAAGCAAACCAGAAGAGTCAACCAAAGCAAATCTTTGCAGGAGTCAGAACAAGAGTTGGAACTTGCAATGCCTAAATCAAACTCTCCACCAGATCCTGCTGAACTGTCTGCAAACAGAAGATCCACTCTGACTACAAAGTGGATACCACCCCGCAAGCTGTCCTACACTGTCAAAACACACAGCATACTTGAACCAACATACTGGGATGACTTAGAAAAACTGCCAATATATCGAGGCAGCAGAAGAATAAAGTCACTTCAAGAAAATAAAATCTGGACACTCAGAGCTCCCTCCTAACCGCAATACTATAGGAAGGAAGTGTACTTTCAAAATTAGTCGAACACTCCAGCATTCTTGGCATTGCAGCCGGGAAGGGCATGCAAGGGAAACGCCTAGACTTTAAAACTTCTTTCCTATATGAAGACATTAAGGAACATCTCTACATTGAGCAACCACCAGGGTTTGAGCAAGGAGACAACCTTGTGTGTAGACTTCAGAAGAGCATCTATGGTCTCAAACAATCTGCAAAGATGTTGCATGAAAAAGTGAACAAAGTACTTACCAGAGGGATTCTCAAGAAGTAAAGCAGACCCCTGTCTCTGCTCCAGCAATCAAGACAGATGGATATACATCCTCATCTAGGTCAATGACATTGTATCCTGTTTTAAACAAGAAGGGGGTTACAATTAGTTCAGAAGCTGAAGGAAAATTTTTAAATCAAAGAGCTAGGGAACATTGGCTACTATCTGGGAATCCAAATGGAGAGAGAAGATGAAAGTTATCTTAACCAATCCTCAGAAAATCTCTATCTTGGAACAATTCCATATCCAAGATGCAAAGGAAGAGAACTCGTATGGAATCAGGCTATCCAGAACAATGAAGCAGAAAACTTGCTACCCAACTATATTTATCACAGAGCAATCGGTAAGCTGCTATGTTGCCACTGTGACAAGACCAGACCTAGCTGCAGCAGTGGGCATACTATGGTGGAACGTTTTCAGCTACCTGTCAGCGTGATTGGAACACAGAGTAGTGCAGTACCTCAAAGCAACAATTCAGATGAAGTTACAGTTACCAGCAATATCCAATCCAAAACTGGTCGGATATGTGGATGCTGATTGGGCCGATGACTGCACAGACCGCACATCCACAAGTGGATTCATCTTCCAGTATGGGGGAAGGAACCATAAGTTGGTCTAGTCGCACAGCAAGCAACTGTCACTCTAGCTTGAACTGAAGCAGTGTACATTGCAGCAGCATTCGCGTGTCAAGAAGCAATAGGTATTAACTTTTTGTGGACATTGAGATAGATATGTCAAAGCCAATTTCCTTTTTTATTTTGACAATCAGATGTATAAAGCTTGCACAATCAGGGTCAATCCTAGGACCAAACACATTGACGTCAAGTATCCCCTACTGAGGGACAATCAAGAGCAAGGTGCTGACATTCAATACTGCCCCTCAGAGGAGATGACTGCTGATGCACTTACCTTTTTGAAGGAACGTCATAATTTCCAGAAGTGGCTGAATGTAATTTGACAAAGCACACGCTGTTGAGAAGGGGTGTTGGAAGAACATGTACTGTGAACATGTACATGTACGCTTCTGTGAATAGTGTATGCATTATAACTTTTCTATCATAACTTTTCTTTCAGCAGGTGGCACTACTACTACTACTGTAGTATGATGGTGTGTATTCTCTGGAACAAAGTAATAACAGGATGTACCATCTGTATCTATGTACTTGTATGTTCCTGTTCTATGATAAAAAGGCATGTAATATTTCTCCATAAAAGTAAAGCCGTTTTGTATTCAAGAAGCTTCCAAAGAATGTTTTCAATACTCGACTAATAATTTTGAGATGAGGTTGGTGATGTAACTGGAGGCATAGTTGTAAATGGCTTTGTATGCTGTGGATAGTATGCTGAATCTTATACACGAATGCTTAACCACTTGCTTACTAGGCACTTGAACCCCCCTCCTATCCAGGCCAATTTTCAGCTTTCAGTGCTCTCACACTTTGACAATTACTCAGTCATGCAACACTGTACCCAAATGATTTTTTTTGTCATTTTTTTTCATACAAATAGAGCTTTATTTTGGTGGTATTTGATCACCTCTGGGTTTCTTATTTTTTGCGCTATAAATGAAAAAAGACCGAAATTTTTTGAAAAAAACCCCCGCATTTTTCCTAATTTCTGTGATAAAATTTTGCAAATTCGTAACTTTTCTTCATAAATTTTGGCCACAATTTTTATACTGCTACGTATCTTTTAAAATAACCAAAAATTTGTGGAAATTATTTGGTCTGTGTGAAAGTTTTAGAGTCTACAAGCTATGGTGCAAATCATAAAAAAAATCACATCTGATGTACTGGTGGCCTATCATTTCCTGAGACCCTAACAAGCCAGGAAAGTACAAATGCTCCCCAAATAACCCCTTTTTGGAAAGTAGACATTTCAATGTATTTAGTTAGAGGCATGGCGAGTTATTTGAAGTTGTATTTTTTTCCCCCACAATTCTTTGCAAAATTGAGATTTTTTTTTTTCCCACAAAATTGTCATTGTAATAGCTTATCTCTCTCACATGGCATGTGTATACCACAAATGACACCCCAAAATACATTCTGCTACTCCTCCTGAGTATTACGACTTATTCACTGCCTGGCCACATACAGAGGCCCAACATGCATGGAGCACCATCAGGTGTTCTAGGAGCATAAATTACACATCACATTTCTCAACCACCTATTACACTTTTGAAGGCCCTGGAGCACCAGGACAATGGAAACGCCCACAAAATGACCCCATTTTGGAAAGCTAACACCCCAACGTATAATCTGAGGCATAATGAGTCTTTTGAACGGTTTATTTTTTTTCCACATTTTTCAAAAACTTCTGGAAAAAAAATGAACGCTTTTTTTTTTTTTTTTCACAAAGTTGTCCGTTTTTATAAGATATTTCCAACACATAGCATTTGGATAGCAAAAATGACACCCCAAAATACATTCTGCTACTCCTCCTGAGTATGGCGATACCACATGTGTGAGACTTCTACACAGCCTGGCCACATACAGAGATCCAACATGCAAGGAACACCTTCAGGTGTTCCAGGGACACATAGCATGCACATACCAAGAATTACACCCCAAAATACATTATGCTGAGCAAAGCATAAACAAAAGATTACCTGTGGTTGTAGTAGCGCAGTTGTACACAGGAGGATAGCACTGGTCCAGGCAGCAGGCAGGGACTTGGTCAGCAGCGGCGAACACAATTGTCCAGGCAGGGTTACTGTCCATATAAAGTCCAGGGTCAGTGCAGGCAGAGATATTGTCCGCAGTGCCAAAAATATTGGTCCTGGTAGTAGGCAGGTCCATGTGGTGTGGTCAGTGCGACAGGCAGAGGCATGACGGCAGTAAGTCCTACAGGCAGAAGTAGGGCCTCGTTCAGGACAGAATGGGGACAGGGGTAGAGGCTTCTCCCACCCAAATCTCTTTGAAGCCTCCAGACCCTAATCTAGGATTGAGAAAACAAAAAAAGTTTTCTTCATCCAGAAAAACAATTCTGGAGCCCCTCACATATGTGAGACCCCTGTGTTGAATCCCACTAGTCCAGTATCGGGGTACAAGATCAGTCCAAGAGGCAGGCAAATATGGTCAAACAGTCAAGGGTCAGTTCCAGATCAGGCAGAGGTATGTACAGAATCGTTGGGCAGAAGCGTGGTCAAATAACAAGCCAGGGTCAGTTACAGAGGAGGCAGTGGCATAAGGGGTGTGAGGGTAAATTGCAGGAACAGAGGCTTACATTTACCATACTTTACTAATAATTTAATGAAGTATGGTAACGACAAACATTCACCTACGCAGAGGCCTGGTTCAGAAGGACATTGTGCACAATAACATGTGTCTCTTCTGAATCCTGCTCTGGTACACACCTTACATTTTTTTTGCCGTCGTTGGCCTGTTGGTTTGGGAGGGATCTTATCGGGAAAGTGGCGTTCGGAGAGTGGACTTAGAACATCTGATCGGATATTTTCTGGTGGGCCGTTCGGGAATGTAAGGGCAGTGAAAACTTCCTCCTGGTAGCCAAGGAAGCGTTTGGGGTTTTGGGTGGAGTTATGATAAATGACATAAGAATTGTAGATGGCCAAATGAAAAAAATAAATTGCGACTTTCTTATACCAATGATATGTCCGTCTTGTAGCAAGGTACGGTTCCAGCATCTGGTCATTCAAGTCGACTCCCCCCATAAACAAAATATAATCAAAGATGCATTTAGGTTTCTGTATGGGGCCATTTCTTCTGGGGATTTCCATGAAGGTATCATCATGGATTGAAGACAACATGTACACATCTCTTTTGTCTCTCCACTTCACTGCCAAAATCTCGTTGTTTCGTAGACTTGCCGTTTCTCCTTTTTCTCAATTTTTTATTGACCAGACTTTGAGGAAAGCCCTTCCGGTTCTTTTTAACGGTACCACATGAAGGCGTCTTCTTCCGATGAAGGTTGTGGAACAGGGGCAGAGATGTGTAGAAGTTATCTACATACAGGTGGTAGCCTTTCTCCAGTAGGGGGTATGTGAGGTCCCAAACAATTTTCCCGCTTGATCCCAAGTAGTCTGGGCAATTGGGGGGTTGCAGCTGGGTGTCCTTCCCTTCGTACACTTTGAAGGCCTACAAGTAACCTGTGACTCGGTCACATAATTTGTATACCTTCACCATATAGCGGGCCCTTTTACTGGGAATATATTGTTTTATTTTAAGCCTGCCACTAAACTTAACAAGGGACTCATCCACACATATGTTTTTGTCCAGGGTAAACAGCAGCGGGAATAGTGCAGAAAAATAATTTTAAAAGTGGCTGAATTTTGAAAAGTCTGTCATATTTTGGGTCATTTCGGGGAGGGCACTGGGTATTGCCATTGAAATGAAGAAACCTCAATATCATGAGGTATCTGTTTCTGGGCATTACCTTGGAGTATACTTTCATGTGGTGGAGGGGGTGGGTTGACCAATAGGACAGCAAAGTGTTTTTTTTTTTTTTTTGTGAGTCCCATATGCCTAACCATATATAGATTTATGTGTATATATATATGTGTGTGTGTGTGTGTATATCTATTAGTTATGTATATGTATGTTCAAACGAAAATAAACACAATCCTGTGCAAAACTCCAGATGGCGTCCCTCTGATGAAACACATAGGGACTGTACAGCGTCATTGCATAACTTCGGTTTCGAGCCATGGAGCGCAGATCGCTCGAATTTCCGTTTTTTTTTAAACACTGTTTTCGCTTTTAATGATTTTTTATTAAATGTGAGTACCCATCAGTATTAATACACTTTTGGATATTTGTACGGTATCACACTATGGAGTAGGGATGAGGTTTGAGTTTAACTCATGTTCGACTTGAACATCGGCTGTTCACCAGTTCACAGAGCAGCAAACAATTTGGGGTGTTCGCAGCAAATTCGAAAGCCGCGGAACACCCTTTAAAAGTCTATGGGAGAAATCAAAAGTGCTAATTTTAAAGGCTTATGTGCATGGTATTGTCACAAAAAGTGTTTGGGGACCAGGGTTCTGCCCCAGGGGACATGTATCAATGCAAAAATGTTTTAAAAACAGCCTTTTTTTTTTTTTTTGGGAGCAGTGATTTTAATAATGCTTAACGTGAAACAATAAAAGTGTAATATTCCTTTATATTTCATACCTGGGGCATGTCTATATAGTATGCCTGTAAAGGGGCGCATGTTTCCCGTGTTTACAACAGTCTGACAGCAAAATGACATTTCAAAGGAAAAAAAAAAGTAATTTAAAACTATTTGCGGCTATTTATGAATTGTCGGTCCAACAATGCACATAAAAGTTAATTGATAAAAACGGCATGGGATTTCCAAACAGGGGAACCCCGAACCAAAATGTAAAAAAAAATGGCGTGGGGGTCCCCCTAAATTCCATACCAGGCCCTTCAGCTCTTTTTACTATCAGAAACTGTAAAAAGTTTACTCCTGCCTCATTGAAATATTTAAACCATTCGGCCAGCTCGCTGTCTTCCTTTTTGGGGGTTAACATCCCATCGGAGGCTCCTAGGGACCATGTTTAATCTAACATATTCTTCCAAATACGCTATATCCCACCTGGTATGAACCTCCGTGATGGTTACGTTTTTTTAATCTTAAAAAGCAGTCTACTAAGTCATCTCTTAGCAGGAGAACTTAGACACCAATGATATTGTCAATCTTAGCAATAAGGAATTAACTAAGGAAGAACTTTTAACTTTGAGTAAAGGAATAAAATTTGCCCCAGCATGGAACCTGAATAAGTTTCAAACCTTTATAGATGTTCACGAGGAAATTGAACATCAAAAGATGCATCATGAGCAATCCAGCTAGACAATCAATGAGGGAAACCTCGACAATTGTTCATTCAAACTTGTCTAATGCCTCACTTTTTAACCCCCCGGGGAATTTGGCTCCAAATGTCAATATTTTCCGGGATTTGGTTATTAAAGATTTGGCAGGTTTGAACACAAGAGTTACTCGATCTAAGCAAGATATTACTGCTGGAATGGAATCTCTCTGCAGTAGGAAAGATATAGTGGTTCGTCCGGCGGACAAGGGAGGGGCTATTGTCATTTTAGATAAGGAATCCTATTCTAATGAGATGATGCGAATCCTTTCTGATCCCGAGACATACTCTCCCTTGCCTACAGACCCCACCTCAAAATTTAAACAGTTTGAAAATACTTGTTCAGAAAGGTTCAGACATGGGCATTCTGAATAAAAAAAGAGAATATTTGGTGCCTTTGGCACCTCGGTTGCCAATTATGTATATATTACCTAAGATACATAAAACCCTGGTAGACCCATCATCAGTGGGATTGACTCAGTTACATCACGAGTTGGCAAGTACATCGACAAGTACTTGCAACCACTGGTGATGGGGACCCCTTCATTTCTAAAAGACACTAAACATGTCGGCGAGAGAGTGGAAATCCACCTACTTGCTAGTAACTGCAGATGTAGCATCGCTTTATACGGCCATTTCTCACTGTTTAGGCCATGAGGCGGTGCAGCATTTTCTTTATCGAAACTCCAGTATCTCCATCACGCAAAGCAAATACGTGTTGGAGCTACTGGACTTTTCGATGAAGCACAATTATTTCTGGTATGGCGGTATTCACTATCTACAGAAGAGGGGAGTAGCCATGGGAGCAAAATTTGCTCCCAGCATGGCTAACTTATTCATTTCATGGCCAAATGGGAGGAGGACATGGTACTGAATGAGAAGCGTGATGAGCTTATCTTATGGAAAAGGTTCATTGATGATGTCCTTTTTATATGGGACGGTGACATCGAATCAGTCATGGCCTTTTTATCTTTTTTGAATAACGACTGGGGTATTATTCTTACACATGAGGCAAGTCCTCTCCAGATTCATTTTCTGGATTTAAAAATAACCATAGAGAATGGGAGGATTACTACATCCACGTATTTCAAAACGACAGACAGGAACGGATATATTCCATTAGATTCTTGTCATCACCGTTCCTGGCTGTCAGAAGTTCCGAAGGGACAATTCTTAAGACTAAGGCGCAATTGCACCAATCTAGAGGATTACAAAAAAGAAGCTTTGGTTCTTAAATCCAGATTTTTGACCAAGGGCTATGAAAGCCAGGCTCTAGATTCAATAATAGCATTAGTGGGTAATAGAGATCGCCAGTCCCTTCTAGCTGACAAATCACAAGTGGAGAATAGAGAGGATTTTGGATTGGCTTTTTTGACCACCTATTCCAGTCAGCACTGGGCCATAAAACGAATAATTAAAAGACATTGGCCCATTATAAAAAATGATAGGATTCTAGGGCCTTTGCTGGCAAACAAACCTTGTGTACTGTTTAGAGGTGCCTCAAATCTTAGGCATTTTGTAGCACCTAACGTCCCGGATCCACCTAAAAGACCCACCTTCTTTGGTGACTTAAAAGGTTTCTTTCCCTGTAAAAAAAAAATGCCAAATCTGTAAAATCAATGAGTTTAAAGGAAGAAGACTAACTGAATTTACATCAACAGGGACGGGTATTACATATCCGATTTAAATCTTTCATTACCTGTACCACGAGATGTGTAGTTTCTCTTGAGGTGCCCCTGCGGGTTAGAATATGTAGGGCGCACCACCAGGAAGCTACAGGTCAGACTAGGAGAGCACATCGCCAATATTAGAAGGGGTTTCGACAAACAATGTTTCGAAACCTTATGATCTTAAGCATAGTAGGGACCCCACAGGTACAACGTTTTTTGCTTTAGAAAAATATGTACCACATTGGCGAGGGAGCAATGGTAGACGTTGTATATCCAGGAGTGAGACTAACTGGATATACCGATTGGGTTGCCATGTCCCTATGGGCCTAAATGTGGAGTGAGACATCAATTGTTTTATTAATAATAGTTGATGTCCCTCCGGCCCTCTGTTGCCCTTTTCTTCCTTTTTCTTTTGTTTATATGTTATTATTTTTTCTTCTCTTGTCTAAAATAATATTTTCCTAAACAATAATCTAATTTAGGATTTAATACTCAGATTTGATATTCCGAGTCTCACATAATAAGTCTGGGTCAGAGAATATATATCCACACTTTGAATTTCTGTCCTTTTTTTATTGATGTAGGACATATTTTTGTGTATCTATGAACTTTAGTTTCTGAAGGGTGATCTAAATGATCTCCAGCCATTGGTTCTCTGTCCTCCCCTAATTTTACAAAAATGTATAATGGTAATTATATACTAATAATCGTCTTGTGAGCAACATCAAGTTTGCCCACAAGATGGCACCACAAATTACTGCCTGTAGCTTATTATACTAATCGTCTTGTGAGCAATATCAAGTTTGCCCACAAGATGGCACCACAAATTACTGCCTGTAGCTTATTATACTAATAATCGTCTTGTGAGCAATATCAAGTTTGCCCACAAGATGGCACCACAAATTACTGCCTGTAGCTTTTCAGATACTTAATACCAGCGGTGTTTGACATTCCCCCTTAATGATCTCAGCTCTATTGTTTCTCCAAGTGCAACCAATGGCTGAACATCTCTGTTTTGCCGTTTGGATATAAAAAGCGCATGCGCAGAGGTGTGGGCGTGCCGATGAGGTCATTTCTGACGAAGCGGCCGTAGTGTAGACGAGCTCGTACCGACGGCGCATGCGCGGAGTTTCGTTTTTGAGCTGAGTTGTTTTTAATATACGTCCTTGCAAGGAAAAGTTTTATGGATGCCGATGTGGCGATTTTTAACCACTTCAGCCCCGGAAGGATTTACCCCCTTCCTGACCAGAGCACTTTTTACAATTCGGCACTGCGTCGCTTTAACTGCTAATTGCGCGGTCATGCAATGCTCTACCCAAACGAAATTTGCGTCCTTTTCTTCCCACAAATAGAGCTTTCTTTTGATGGTATTTGATCACCTCTGCCGTTTTTATTTTTTGCGCTATAAACGGAAAAAGACTGAAAATTTTGAAAAAAAATGATATTTTCTACTTTTTGTTATAAAAAAAATCCAATAAACTAAATTTTAGTCATACATTTAGGCCAAAATGTATTCGGCCACATGTCTTTGGTAAAAAAAATGTCAATAAGCGTATATTTATTGGTTTGCGCAAAAGTTATAGCGTCTACAAACTAGGGTACATTTTCTGGAATTTACACAGCTTTTAGTTTATGACTGCCTATGTCATTTCTTGAGGTGCTAAAATGGCAGGGCAGTACAAAACCCCCCCAAATGACCCCATTTTGGAAAGTGAACACCCCAAGGAAATTGCTGAGAGGCATGTTGAACCCATTGAATATTTTTTTTTTTTTGTCCCAAGTGATTGAATAATGACAAAAAAAAAAAAAAATTTACAAAAAGTTGTCACTAAATGATATATTGCTCACACAGGCCATGGGCA
Organism: Lithobates septentrionalis; assembly: GCA_037952835.1. NCBI lineage: Eukaryota > Metazoa > Chordata > Amphibia > Anura > Ranidae > Lithobates > Lithobates septentrionalis. The sequence goes on along the minus strand of JBBDGP010002617.1, from coordinate 26,819 downwards.
TATGTGGAATTGCACCCCAAAATACATTCAGCTGCTTCTCCTGAGTACGGGGATACCACATGTGTGGCACTTTTTGGGAGCCTAGCCGCGTACGGGGCCCCGAAAACCCAGCACCACCTTCAGGATTTCTAAGGGCATATATTTTTGATTTTACTCCTCACTACCTATCACAGTTTTGAAGGCCATAAAATGCCAAGATGGCACAAACCCCCCCAAATTACCCCATTTTGGAAAGTAGACACCCCAAGCTATTTGCTGAGAGGCATGGTGAGTATTTTGCAGCTCTCATTTGTTTTTGAAAATGAAGAAAGACCAGAAAAAAATTTTTTTTTTTTTCTTTTTTCAATTTTCAAAACTTTGTGACAAAAAGTGAGGTCTGCAAAATACTCACTATACCTCTCAGCAAATAGCTTGGGGTGTCTACTTTCCAAAATGGGGTAATTTGGGGGGGGTTTGTGCCACCTGGGCATTCCATGGCCTCCGAAACTGTGATAGGCAGTGAAGAGTGAAATCAAAAATTTACGGCCTTAGAAAGCCTGAAGGCGGTGCTTGGTTTTCGGGGTCCCGTGCGCGGCTAGGCTCCCAAAAAGTCCCACACATGTGGTATCCCCGTACTCAGGAGAAGCAACAGAATTTATTTTGGGGTGTAATTTCACATATTCCAATGGCACGTTTGAGCAATATAACATTTAGTGACAACTTTGTGCAAAAAAAAAAAAAAAAAAAAAATTTGTCTCTTTCCCGCTACTTGTGTCACAATATAAAATATTCCATGGACTCGACATGCCTCTCAGCAAATAGCTTGGGGTGTCTACTTTCCAAAATGGGGTCATTTGGGGGGGGTTTGAACTGTCCTGGCATTTTATGCACAACATTTAGAAGCTTATGTCACACATCACCCACTCTTCTAACCACTTGAAGACAAAGCCCTTTCTGACACTTTTTGATTACATGAAAAAATTATTTTTTTTTGCAAGAAAATTACTTTGAACCCCCAAACATTATATATTATTTTAAAGCAAATGCCCTACAGATTAAAATGGTGGGTGTTTCATTTTTTTTTTTCACACAGTATTTGCGCAGCGATTTTCAAACGCATTTTTTGGGGAAAAAACACACTTTTTTAAATTTTAATGCACTAAAACACACTATATTGCCCAAATGTTTGATGAAATAAAAAAGATGATCTTAGGCCGAGTACATGGATACCAAACATGACATGCTTTAAAATTGCGCACAAACGTGCAGTGGCAACAAAATTAATACATTTTTAAAAGCCTTTAAAAGCCTTTACAGGTTACCACTTTAGATTTACAGAGGAGGTCTACTGCTAAAATTACTGCCCTCGATCTGACCTTCGCGGTGATACCTCACATGCATGGTGCAATTGCTGTTTACATTTGACGCCAGACCGCCGCTTGCGTTCGCCTTAGCGCGAGAGCAGGGGGGACAGGGGTGCTTTTTATTTATTTATTTTTTTTCTTTATTTTTTTGCTTTTTTATCTTATTTTTAAACTGTTCCTTTCATTTTTTTTTTTTTAAATCATTTTTATTGTTATCTCAGGGAATGTAAATATCCCCTATGATAGCAATAGGTAGTGACAGGTACTCTTTTTTTTGAAAAAATTGGGGTCTATTAGACCCTAGATCTCTCCTCTGCCCTCAAAGCATCTGACCACACCAAGATCGGTGTGATAAAATGCTCCCCCAATTTCCCAATGGCGCTATTTACATCCGGCGAAATCTAAGTCATAAAATGCTCGTAGCTTCCGGTTTCTTAGGCCATAGAGATGTTTGGAGCCACTCTGGTCTCTGATCAGCTCTATGGTCAGCTGGCTGAATCACCGGCTGCATTCTCAGGTTCCCTGTTGAGACAGGAGAGCCAGAGAAAAACACGGAAGACGGTGGGGGGGGGGGGCATTCCCTCCCACTGCTTGTAAAAGCAGTCTAGAGGCTAATTAGCCGCTAGGATTGCTTTTACATGAAAGCCGACCGCTGGCTAAAAAGAATGATACCAAGATGATACCTAAACCTGCAGGCATCATTCTGGTATAACCACTCAAAGTCGTGAATGGCGTACCTGAAGACAAAAAAATGGTTAACAATAAAGCACAGTAAACGGTAAAGTATAAAAAATTGCATACCTGAAAAGCAAACATGATAAAACATAATAACAATAAAACATTGCAGAATAGAATACAGTAAAAAAGAGCAGAACAATAGAGAGAGAGAATAGAGAGAGAACAATAAAACGACAACTATTTTTTTTTATTTTTGTTTGTGTATTTTTTTTTTTTTTACACTTTTTTTTTTTTTGTAACTGTAACTTTTATAACTGTAACCGCTTCCAGGTTCGGGTCTCTCAAAATGCGATGGCATCTTGGGAGACCCTGTGAAAGTGTGCCTAGTCTGTGCAATGCTGTACCCTACGCTAATACTCAACTAGTGAATGGTAGCGTTCAAAACATTCACCAATGCAAAGACCAGGATTGTCAGGACAGGAGGGACAATAATAGTGAGTGTCACGCCTATATCCGCGCTTGCTGCAGACACCATCTTTTTTGGGGGGGTTCGTTGGGTAGGGGTACTCGGGAGGACATAAAGAAAATGCCTCTCATGCAGCCGACTGCATTTGGTTGGGGATGTGAATGGGGGAAGTACGGGCGCTGCAGAAGCGGTGGGTTCCCAATTAGGATTGGCGAATGCAGCAGGAAGGGCACTATGGGCACGACGGGCCTGTGTTTGTCTTTTTGGTGGCAGCGGGACACTACTTGTGCTTGCCACCTCACCAGCTTGAACTGCACTTATGGGACTCGCCACGTCACCAAGTGTTACTGCAGTGCTGGTTTGACTACGACCGGGGTGTACTAGGCCGCTGGTGCTTGCCAGTTCACCAAAACGCTACAAAAAAAAGTGACAGTGATCGATCGATACTGCACTTGGGTGGGCTGGACTGGGCTGGGCCGGGCGGAGGGGCAAAACGCAGGTGCTAGCAGGTATCTGGGCTGATCCCGCTAACACTGCGTTTTTGGGAACCCTAAACTGCTGGGGACGCCAGTATAGATCTGATCGGATCAGATATTGATGCGTTCAGATACTATACCACTAAGGGAGGTGTACGGTGCGTGTACGGTGCGTGCATGGGTGTTCGCGGTACTGGTGCTAATCTGACGCTGCCTAGGGCGACGCATATCACCGCCGGGCGATCAGGGGGCTAAACCTTTTTTCGGTAATAAACGGCGGGTGCCCTGACACTATAAAAAATAAACAAACTAACCAGCGTCACCCGTAACGGTTATACGGTGATCAGTGGTGAAAGGGTTAACTAGGGGGCAATCAAGGGGTTAAAACATTTATTCGGTAGTATATGGGGGTCCCTGTCGCTATAAAACACTGACGGCGAACCTAAATATTTACGTCCCTAACTAGCGTCACCAGCGACACTAATACAGCGATCAGAAAAATGATCGCTTAGCGACATTGGTGACGGGGGGTGATCAAGGGGTTAAAACTTTATTAGGGGGGGTAAGGGGGGTACCCTAGACCTACAGGGGGGTAACAGTCACTACCCTAACACTGCTAACTGTCACAAACTGACACTATGCAGTAATCAGGAAAAAAAAAAAAAAAACCTGCTTGGTGTCAGTTTGTGACGGGGGGGGGGGGGTGATTGGGGGGGGGATCGGGGGGCGATCGGGGGTGTAAGGTATGCCTGGCATGTTCTACTGTGTGTGTGAGAGTGTTGGTGCACTTACATGTCATCTCCCCTCGGCGCTGGAACGGAAACTCCCGAGCCGAGGAGAGATGACATCACATCCTCTGCCTCTGTGTACTATACAGAGGCAGGGGATGTTTGTCATTGGCTGGGAGCGATCGCGAGGGGGGGGCCACGATCGGATGGCCTCCCCCTCGTCTCCCATCGCTTCCAACCAAATGCCGACCGCAGCTGGCACCGGGGGGGGGGTCCGATCGGACCCCCCACCCGCGGGAAGGCAATCACGTTTCAGGTACGTGATTTTGCCTGCCCGTGCCGCTCTGCTCACGTATATAGGCGTGAGGCGGTCGGCAAGTGGTTAATAAAGGAAAGTTAAAACGCTCTACACTACTGGAGTTTCTTTCCCCTTGGATATCTGGGAGTGATTTTTCCTCATTGGGTTGCTGTCTGGAGGCTTATGGAGATCATTTGCTGACACACATTCACCACCCTGGAAGAGATCCATTCCCTGTGAGGACAACACCATGAGTTGATGCTATTATGCCTCTGATCAGAGGCTGTCTGGTAAGCCTTTAATCTACACAAGGTGACGGGCGTACATCACGGTGACAGTCACGAATTTATCCCTATAACAAAGTCACTTCAATCTTTAACCTTCTATGGACACTTTTGCTTTGTATTTTGAATTTTACTTAGATATGTCATTATGGTGGTATTAACCACACACGTATCCCTATGGTGAAGCACTTCTTTTACATAGGTGCATATATTTGTGCTTGATTTATTTCCAATGTACATGGTTCACATATAATAATTTATTTATTCATTAGCACCATTTTATGGGTTTTGCATATATCCAGCGCTGCACTTTTTTCTGTATTTATCTAATAGTGCCCTTTATCAAAGTTATAGTGCTTAGCTGCAGGATATTCCTTCACAGGTTGTTTTATTCACTTAGAATTTGATTTACACACCTAGCGTGAATTTTTTCTTTTATAAATATAAATACAGTATATTGCTGAGATTGGCTCTTTCATGCACCTTTTTGTAATCCTTCCCACATTTCTTTAGCAGTTTCACACTTGCATATATGTATGATTTGATCATTTTCTATGGTAAGAGATATTGTGCTCTGAGCTTTTTAGTCTTTCTCCATTTGAAGGATGTTCTGGCCTGACTTAAAGCAGAAGTAAACCCATCCATAAAACTGTTTCATTTCCAGCACATGCCAGAAATGTAATACCCCCATCAGTTGTTTTCTCAACCAAACTGTCAAACCATCCAATGGCTGGTGTCTAAACTGATCACATGTGCAGCATCATGGCAGTTGTAGATTAAACAGAGGCAAAGATGGCAGTTTCATTGGCTGAAAACGATAGGGGGGTTTACTTACACTTTAACTTGTACATTTCCATGTACCTTCTCTTATCAGCTCTTTACTCTTGCGTTTCCAAGACTCGTGGTTCTGGTTTGTTATATCTGAAAATGAAAGCTTTGTTGTAGCTGTGTTACTAGCCATTTTTCTTTAATTCTGTTGCAAACGTCTTTCTGTTGCTGTATATTGCACGTCTTTGTAGCAGGCTATAATTGGGTGTCTGGGCCCATAACCTGCTAGAAATTGTGTGAATAGCCCTACAGAACAGACAGTGTGCAGTTCACATGTGGTTCATCTGTTGCTTCTCTGCAAACCATAAACAGGAACTTTATTCAGGAAGAAGACCGAGTATAGTCATAGATGCAGCTAAAAATTCAAACACTGCCATTTACTGGCTGAAGAGTATATATCTCTACTAAATACAAATGTACAGTAGTTGCACAATCTAATTCCTCTGACCACCACTATTCAGCTCTGTTGCCTCCTCCTTCCCCAACCTCACTACAACCATTTGGTATCACTGCTCTACTTCCCCCTTACTACCATAAACTTGCTGACTGCTGCTGATGGCTCTCGGATCCATGTCAGTTTACTGCACTTAACCACTTTCCGACCGGCGCAGGCCGATTTACGTGGGCAGAATGGCACAGCTGGGCAAATAGGCGTACCTGTAAGTCCCATTTGAATTCCCCACCCTGCCATTGCGTGCGCGCCGGCCGGCAGCTCCGTGAGTTGGGTCGCGCAGACTCGATCGCTGCGGGGATACCCGCGATCGCCTCATGGAGAGGACGAACTGGGAGATGCTGATGTAAACAAGCATCTCCCCGTTCTGCCTAGTGACAGGCTCACTGATCTCTGCTCCCTGTCATCGGGAGCAGAAATCAGTGACGTGCCACAGCTAGCCCATCCCGACTACCGTTAGAAATCACTCCCTAGTACTGACTTAACCCCTCCCCGCCCCCTAGTGATTAACCCCTTCACTGCCAGTGTCATTTACACAGGAATCTGCATTTTTATAGCACTGATTGCTGTATAAATTACAATGGTCCCAAAAATGTCAAAAAATGTCCGATGCATCCGCCATAATGTCGCAGTCACAATAAAGAATCGCTGATCGCCGCCATTACTAATAAAAAAAAAATAAATAATAAAAATGCCATAAAACTATCCCCCGTTTTGCAAACGCTATAACTTTTGCGCAAACCAATCAATAATGGCTTATTGTATGTTATTTTTGGAAAAAAAAATAATGTAGAATACGTATCGGCCTAAACTGTGGAAAAAAAATGTTTTTTTAATTATTTTTTGGGGATATTTCTTATAGCAAAAAGTAAAAAAAATGCTTTTTTTTTTCTAAATTGTTGCTATTTTTTTGTTTATAGCGCAAAAAATAAAAACCGCAGAGGTGATCAAATACCACCAAAAGAAAGCTCTATTTGTGGGAAGAAAAGAACGTAAATTTTGTTTGGGAGCCACGTCGCACGACCGTGCAATTGTCAGTTAAAGCGACGCAGTGCCAAATCGCAAAAAGTGCTCTTGTCAGGAAGGGGGTAAATCTTCCGGGGCTGAAGCGGTTAACCACAGTTTGTATGAGTCACTTTCTTTGGCCCACAGAAAACTGTGCCTACCATAAAAGGGTATTAGGTTATTGTACCGTGTTGGCCATCAATTAACTTCTTGCCGTCCTTATAACTTATACAGCAGCAAGGCGGCTTTGCTGCACAGGATCACCTAGTACGTGATTCTGCACTTTCGGGTCTAAGGTGCACATGCTTGCCACTGGTGGACCCGCTCCTGCTGTGATTATACACTGCAGGAGCTGATCTGCGGGTACCACAGACTCTGTCCATCGGCACTGCCAATCATTAGGCACAGAGCCAGAACGGCGATCTGCCTATGTAAACAAGGCAGATTGCCATTCCTTCCCGTAAAAGCACCTCCCACACAGTACACAAGCACTGGCTAGGCACACAGTAAACCACCTCTGGAGGGAGTCTTAGTGCCGATTCACACAGGGGCGACTTGTCAGGCAACTCACGCTGACAGCGTGAGTAGAAAAAAAAGCCGATCACCTGCTCGGATGTCAGGGACATCGGTCCCCAAGTGGAAGAGGCACATCTGCCTCATCAGTGCCACCTAATAGTGCCACCTATCAGTGCCCACAGGGCCACCTATCAGTGCCCGCAGTGCTGCCCATCACTGCCACCCATCAGTGCCCATCACTGCCGCCTCATCGGCGTACATCAATGAAGGAGAAAAATGACCAGTTTTAAATTTTTTATAACAAAATATAAAAAAATAAATTTTTAAAAAAAAAATTAATTTTTTTTACATTTTTTTTAACAAAAAGTAAAAACTGCAGAGGTGATCAAATACCACCAAAAGAAAGCTCTTTTTGTGGTGAAAAAAGATAAAAATTTCATTTGGGTACAGTGTTGTATGACCGCGCAATTGTCATTCAAAGTGCATCAGCGCTGGTCTGGATAGGAGGGGGGTTTAAGTGCCCTGTAAGCAAGTGGTTAAATGCTGGGACAGCCGGGACAGGACAAAATGATGCTAATTGGGCGTTAAGTGCAGAATCCATCTGCAATACCCCGTAATACTCTGCAATACCCCGTAATACTCTGCAATACCCCGCAGTACTCTGCAATACCCCGCAGTACTCTGCAATACCCCCTCCTATTTGTGGCCAGGCTGTAGAAGTCTCACACATGTGGTATCGCCGTACTCAGGAGTAGGAGAATCTATTTTGGGGTGTCATTTTTGGTATGTACATGCTATGTGTTAGAAATATTGTATAAATGGACAACTTCGTGTTAAAAAAAAAAAAAAAAAAAAATGCGTTTTAACCACTTCCTGCCCGCCGGCTGTCATACAACATCCTTGACTTTGTGTGGGGATATCTAAATGAATGGGTGCAGCTACAGGCATCATTCAGATATCAGCTTTTTCAGCCGGCGATTCCCTACACCATAAGAACGATCATAGTGGCTGTTCCACTGCTTGATCATTCTTATGGGAGGCGAGAGGGGATGTCCCTCCCCCCCCGACCCTCCCGCCACCCTCCAGTGCTTCTACCGACTCACCGCTACGATCGAATCCAGGATTTTTTTTTTTTTTTTTTTTTTTTTTTTTTTTTTTATATTTCAGGCTTCCCAGCCTAGAGGTGAGATGTGGGGTCTTATTGACCCCATATCTCACTGTAAAGAGGACCTGTCATGCCATATTCCTATTACAAGGGATGTTTACATTCCTTGTAATAGGAATAAAAGTGGTCAAAATTTTTTTTTTTTTGGAAAAAAGCATCAAACTAAAATAAAGTAAAATTTTTTTTTTTTTAATTTTTTTTATTCATTTTAAGCGCCCCTGTCCCTGTGCTCGCATGCAGAAGCGAACGCATACGTAAGTCCCGCCCACATATGAAAACAGTGTTCAAACCACACATGTGAGGTATCGCTGCGATCGGTAGAGCGAGAGCAATAATTTTGGCCCTAGACCTCCTCTGTAACTCAAAACATGTAACCAGTAAAACATTTTAAAGCGTCGCCTATGGGGATTTTTGAGTAGCAAAGTTTGGCGCCATTCCACAAGCGCGTGCAATTTTGAAAGGTGACATGTTGGGTATCTATTTACTCTGCGTAACTTCATATTTCACATTATGCAAAAACATTGGGCTAAATTTACTGTTTTGTTTTGTTTAACCACTTGCCGACCGCCTCACGCCTATATACGTGAGCAGAGCGGCACGGGCAGGCAAAATCACGTACCTGAAACGTGATTGCCTTCCCGCGGGTGGGGGGTCCGATCGGACCCCCCCCGGTGCCAGCTGCGGTCGGCATTTGGTTGGGAGCGATGAGAGACGAGGGGGAGACCATCCGATCGTGGCCCCCCCCTCGCGATCGCTCCCAGCCACTGACAAACATCCCCTGCCTCTGTATAGTACACAGAGGCAGAGGATGTGATGTCATCTCTCCTCGGCTGTCAGTTTCCGTTCCAGCGCCGAGGAGAGATGACATGTAAGTAAGTGCACAACACAAACACACACAGTAGAACATGCCAGGCATACATTACACCCCCGATCCCCCCCCGATCGCCCCCCGATCCCCCCCCAATCACCCCCCCCCCTGTCACAAACTGACACCAAGCAGGTTTTTTTTTTTTTTTTTTTTTTTTTTTCCTGATTACTGCATAGTGTCAGTTTGTGACAGTTAGCAGTGTTAGGACAGTTACTGTAACCCCCCTGTAGGTCTAGGGTACCCCCCTTACCCCCCCTAATAAAGTTTTAACCCCTTGATCACCCCCCCTCACCAGTGTCGCTAAGCGATCATTTTTCTGATCGCTGTATTAGTGTCGCTGGTGACGGTAGTTAGGGACGTAAATATTTAGGTTCGCCGTCAGTGTTTTATAGCGACAGGGACCCCCATATACTATCTAATAAATGTTTTAACCCCTTGATTGCCCCCTAGTTAACCCTTTCACCACTGATCACCGTATAACCGTTACGGGTGACGCTGGTTAGTTCGTTTATTTTTTATAGTGTCAGGGCACCCGCCGTTTATTACCGAATAAAGGTTTAGCCCCCTGATCGCCCGGCGGTGATATGCGTCGCCCCAGGCAGCGTCAGATTAGCGCCAGTACCCCCCCTAATAAAGTTTTAACCCCTTGATCACCCCCTGTCGCCAGTGTCGCTAAGCGATCATTTTTCTGATCGCTGTATTAGTGTCACTGGTGACGCTAGTTAGGGACGTAAATATTTAGGTTCGCCGTCAGTGTTTTATAGCGACAGGGACCCCCATATACTATCTAATAAATGTTTTAACCCCTTGATTGCCCCCTAGTTAACCCTTTCACCACTGATCACCGTATAACTGTTACGGGTGACGCTGGTTAGTTAGTTTATTTTTTATAGTGTCAGGGCACCCGCCGTTTATTACCGAATAAAGGTTTAGCCCCCTGATCGCCCGGCGGTGATATGCGTTGCCCCAGGCAGCGTCAGATTAGCGCCAGTACCGCGAACACCCACGCACGCACCGTACACGCACCATACACCTCCCTTAGTGGTATAGTATCTGATCGGATCAATATCTGATCCGATCAGATCTATACTAGCGTCCCCAGCAGTTTAGGGTTCCCAAAAACGCAGTGTTAGCGGGATCAGCCCAGATACCTGCTAGCACCTGCGTTTTGCCCCTCCGCCCGGCCCGGCCCAGCCCACCCAAGTGCAGTATCGATCGATCACTGTCACCCCGGTCGTAGTCAAACCAGCACTGCAGTAACACTTGGTGACGTGGCGAGTCCCATAAGTGCAGTTCAAGCTGGTGAGGTGGCAAGCACAAGTAGTGTCCCGCTGCCACCAAAAAGACAAACACAGGCCCGTCATGCCCATAGTGCCCTTCCTGCTGCATTCGCCAATCCTAATTGGGAACCCACCGCTTCTGCAGCGCCCGTACTTCCCCCATTCACATCCCCAACCAAATGCAGTCGGCTGCATGAGAGGCATTTTCTTTATGTCCTCCCGAGTACCCCTACCCAGCGAACCCCCCAAAAAATATGTTGTGTCTGCAGCAAGCGCGGATATAGCCGTGACACCCGCTATTATTGTCCCTCCTGTCCTGACAATCCTGGTCTTTGCATTGGTGAATGTTTTGAACGCTACCATGCACTAGTTGAGTATTAGCGTAGGGTACAACATTGCACAGACTAGGCACACTTTCACAGGGTCTCCCAAGATGCCATCGCATTTTGAGAGACCCGAACCTGGAACCGGTTACAGTTATTATAGTTAGTTACAAAAAAAAGTGTAAAAAAAAAAAAACACAAACAAAAATATAAAATAAAAATAGTTGTCGTTTTATTGTTCTCTCTCTCTCTATTCTCTCTCTATTGTTCTGCTCTTTTTTACTGTATTCTATTCTGCAATGTTTTATTGTTATTGTTATTGTTATTGTTATTATGTTTTATCATGTTTGCTTTTCAGGTATGCAATTTTTTTATACCTTACCGTTTACTGTGCTTTATTGTTAACCATTTTTTTGTCCTTCAGGTATGCCATTCACGACTTTGAGTGGTTATACCAGAATGATGCCTGCAGGTTTAGGTATCATCTTGGTATCATTCTTTTCAGCCAGCGGTCGGCTTTCATGTAAAAGCAATCCTAGTGGCTAATTAGCCTCTAGACTGCTTTTACAAGCAGTGGGAGGGAATGCCCCCCCCCCCAACATCTTCCGTGTTTTTCTCTGGCTCTCCTGTCTCAACAGGGAACCTGAAAATGCAGCCGGTGATTCAGCCAGCTGACCATAGAGCTGATCAGAGACCAGAGTGGCTCCAAACATCTCTATGACCTAAGAAACCGGAAGCTACGAGCATTTTATGACGTAGATTTCGCCGGATGTAAACAGCGCCATTGGGAAATTGGGAAAGCATTTTATCACACCGATCTTGGTGTGATCAGATGCTTTGAGGGCAGAGGAGAAATCTAGGGTCTAATAGACCCCAATTTTTGCAAAAAAGAGTACCTGTCACTACCTATTGCTATCATAGGGGATATTTACATTCCCTGAGATAACAATAAAAATGATTTAAAAAAAAAAAAAATGAAAGGAACAGTTTAAAAATAAGATAAAAAAATAATAATAATAAAGAAAAAAAAAAAAAAAAAAAAAAAAGCACCCCTGTCCCCCCTGCTCTCGCGCTAAGGTGAACGCAAGCGTTGGTCTGGCGTCAAATGTAAACAGCAATTGCACCATGCATGTGAGGTATCGCCGCGAAGGTCAGATCGAGGGCAGTAATTTTAGCAGTAGACCTCCTCTGTAAATCTAAAGTGGTAACCTGTAAAGGCTTTTAAAGGCTTTTAAAAATGTATTTAGTTTGTCGCCACTGCACGTTTGTGCGCAATTTTAAAGCATGTCATGTTTGGTATCTATGTACTCGGCCTAAGATCATCTTTTTTATCTCATCAAACATTTGGGCAATATAGTGTGTTTTAGTGCATTAAAATGTAAAAAAGTGTGTTTTTTCCCCAAAAAATGCGTTTGAAAAATCGCTGCGCAAATACTGTGTGAAAAAAAAAAATGAAACACCCACCATTTTAATCTGTAGGGCATTTGCTTTAAAAAAAATATATAATGTTTGGGGGTTCAAAGTAATTTTCTTGCAAAAAAAAATTATTTTTTTATGTAAACAATAAGTGTCAGAAAGGGCTTTGTCTTCAAGTGGTTAGAAGAGTGGGTGATGTGTGACATAAGCTTCTAGATGTTGTGCATAAAATGCCAGGACAGTTCAAACCCCCCCCAAATGACCCCATTTTGGAAAGTAGACACCCCAAGCTATTTGCTGAGAGTCATGTTGAGTCCATGGAATAATTTATATTGTGACACAAGTTGCGGGAAAGAGACAATTTTTTATTTTTTTTATTTTTTTTTTTGCGCAAAGTTGTCACTAAATGATATATTGCTCAAACATGCCATGGGAATATGTGAAATTACACCCCAAAATACATTCTGCTGCTTCTCCTGAGTACGGGGATACCACATGTGTGAGACTTTTTGGGAGCCTAGCCGCGTACGGGACCCCGAAAACCAAGCACCGCCTTCAGGCTTTCTAAGGCCGTAAATTTTTGATTTCACTCTTCACCGCCTATCACAGTTTCGGGGGCCATGGAATGCCCAGGTGGCAAAAAAAAACCCCAAATGACCCCATTTTGGAAAGTAGACACCCCAAGCTATTTGATGAGAGGTATAGTGAGTATTTTGCAGACCTCACTTTTTGTCACAAAGTTTTGAAAATTGAAAAAAGAAAAAAAAAATTTTTTTTTCTCGTCTTTCTTTATTTTCAAAAACAAATGAGAGCTGCAAAATACTCACCATGCCTCTCAGCAAATAGCTTGGGGTGTCTACTTTCCAAAATGGGGTCATTTGGGGGGGGTTTGTGCCACCTGGGCATTCCATGGCCTCCGAAACTGTGATAGGCAGTGAGGAGTAAAATCAAAAATGTACGCCCTTAGAAATCCTGAAGGCAGTGCTTGGTTTTCGGGGTCCCGTACGCGGCTAGGCTCCTAAAAAGTCCCACACATGTGGTATCCCCGTACTCAGGAGAAGCAGCTAAATGTATTTTGGGGTGCAATTCCACATATGCCCATGGCCTGTGTGAGCAATATATCATTTAGTGACAACTTTTTGTAATTTTTTTTTTTTTTTTTTTTTTTTTGTCATTATTCAATCACTTGGGACAAAAAAAATGAATATTCAATGGGCTCAACATGCCTCTCAGCAAATTCCTTGGGGTGTCTACTTTCCAAAATGGGGTCATTTGTGGGGGTTTTGTACTGCCCTGCCATTTTAGCACCTCAAGAATCGACATAGGCAGTCATAAATTAAAGGCTGTGTAAATTCCAGAAAATGTACCCTAGTTTGTAGACGCTATAACTTTTGCGCAAACCAATAAATATACACTTATTGACATTTTTTTTACCAAAGACATGTGGCCGAATACATTTTGGCCTAAATGTATGACTAAAATTGAGTTTATTGGATTTTTTTTAGAACAAAAAGTAGAAAATATCATTTTTTTTCAAAATTTTCGGTCTTTTTCCGTGTATAGCGCAAAAAATAAAAACGGCAGAGGTGATCAAATACCATCAAAAGAAAGCTCTATTTGTGGGAAGAAAAGGACGCAAATTTCGTTTGGGTACAGCATTGCATGACCGCGCAATTAGCAGTTAAAGCGACGCAGTGCCGAATTGTAAAAAGTGCTCTGGTCAGGAAGGGGGTAAATCCTTCCGGGGCTGAAGTGGTTAAAGCACAAAACTGTTTTTTTTTTTTTTTTTTTTTCCAAAAAAAAGCGTTAAAAAAATTGCTGCGAAAATACCGTGCGAGATAAAAAGTTGCAATGACCACCATTGTATTCTCTAGGGTCTTTGCTAAAAAAACATATATAATGTTTTGGGGTTCTATGTAATTTTCTAGCTAATGATGATTTTTACATGTAGGAGAGAAATGTCAGAATTGGCCTGGGTGCTCCAGAACGCCTAAAGGTGCTCCGTGCATGTTGGGCCTCTGTATGTGACCACGCTGTGTAAAAGTCTCACACATGTGGTATCGCCATACTCGGGAGCAGAATGTGTTTTGGGGTGTAATTTGTGGTATGCATATGCGGTGTGTGAGAAATAACCTGCTAATATGACAATTTTGTGAAAAAAAAAAAAGTAAAAAAAAAACCTTGATTTTGCAAAGAATTGTGGGAAAAAATGACAACTTCAAACTCACCATGCATCTTTCTAAATACCTTGGAATATATTTTATTCCAAAAAGGGGTCATTTGGGGGGTATTTGTACTTTTCTGGCATGTTAGGGTCTCAAGAAATGAGATAGGCCGTCAGTACTTCAGGTGTGACCAATTTTCAGATATTGGCACCATAGCTTTTGGACTCTCTAACTTTCACAAAGACCAAATAATATCCACCGATGGTTATTTTTACCAAAGATATATGTAGCGGTATAAATTTTGGCCAAAATATATGAAGAAAAATTACTAATTTGCAAAATTTTATAACCGAAATTAAGAAAAATGCATTTTTTTTTTACAGATTTTTCAGTCTTTTCTTTTATAGCGCAAAAAATAAAGAACCCAGCGGTAATTAAATACCACCAAAAGAAAGCTCTATTTGTGTGGAAAAAAAGGACAACAATTTCATATAGATACAGTGTTGCATGACTGAGTAATTGTCATTCAAAGTGTGAGAGCACCAAAAGCTGAAAATTGGTCTGGTTATTAAGGGGGTTTAAGTGCCCAGTGGTTAATTTTGGTTCGGGGTTCCCCTGTGGGGTATTCCCAATGCCGTTTTTATCAATGAACTTTTATGTGTATTGTCGGACCAGCAATTCATTAACCACTTGCCGACCGCCTAACGCAGATATACTGCGGCAGAATGGCACGGGCAGGCAGAGTCACGTTCCCATACGTGACCTGCTTCCCGCGGGTGGGGGGTCCCCGGTGCCAGCGGCGGTCGGCTTTGCACTGGGAGCGTTGGGAGGCGAGGGGGAGACCATCTGATCGTGCCCCCCCCCTCGCGATCGCTCCCAGCCAATGGGGATCCTCCTCTGCCTGTGTGTAGTTTCACACAGGCAGAGGATGTGATGTCATCTCTCCTCGGTCTGGCAGTTTCCGTCCCAGCGCCGAGGAGAGAAGACAAGTAAGTGCACACAACACAAACACACACAGTAGAACATGCCAGGCATACTTTACACCCCCGATCGCCCCCCCGATCGCCCCCCCCGATCCCCCCCCAATCACCCCCCCCTGTCACAAACTGACACCAGCAGTATTTTTTTTATTTTTTTTTTTCTGATTACTGCATAGTGTCAGTTTGTGACAGTTACAGTGTTAGGGCAGTGAGTATTACCCCCCTTTAGGTCTAGGGTACCCCCCTAACCCCCCCTAATAAAGTTTTAACCCCTTGATCACCCCGTCACCAGTGTCACTAAGCGATCATTTTTCTGATCGCTGTATTAGTGTCGCTGGTGACGCTAGTTAGGGAGGTAAATATTTAGGTTCGCCGTCGGCGTTTTATAGCGACAGGGACCCCCATATTCTACCTAATAAATGTTTTAACCCCTTGCTTGCCCCCTAGTTAACCCTTTCACCACTGATCACCGTATAACCGTTACGGGTGACGCTGGTTAGTTCGTTTATTTTTTATAGTGTCAGGGCACCCGCCGTTTATTACAGAATAAAGGTTTAGCCCCCTGATCGCCCGGCGGTGATATGCGTCGCCCCAGGCAGCGTCAGATTAGCGCCAGTACCGCTAACACCCACGCACGCAGCATACGCCTCCCTTAGTGGTATAGTATCTGTACGGATCAATATCTGATCCGATCAGATCTATACTAGCGTCCCCAGCAGTTTAGGGTTCCCAAAAACGCAGTGTTAGCAGGATCAGCCCAGATACCCGCTAGCACCTGCGTTTTGCCCCTCCGCCCGGCCCGGCCCAGCCCACCCAAGTGCAGTATCGATCGATCACTGTCACTTACAAAACACTAAACGCATAACTGCAGCGTTCGCAGAGTCAGGCCTGATCCCTGCGATCGCTAACAGTTTTCTTGGTAGCGTTTTGGTGAACTGGCAAGCACCAGCCCCAGGCAGCGTCAGGTTAGCGCCAGTAGCGCTAACACCCACGCACGCACCATACACCTCCCTTAGTGGTATAGTATCTGTACGGATCAATATCTGATCCGATCAGATCTATACTAGCGTCCCCAGCAGTTTAGGGTTCCCAAAAACGCAGTGTTAGCAGGATCAGCCCAGATACCCGCTAGCACCTGCGTTTTGCCCCTCCGCCCGGCCCGGCCCAGCCCACCCAAGTGCAGTATCAATCGATCACTGTCACTTACAAAACACTAAACGCATAACTGCAGCGTTCGCAGAGTCAGGCCTGATCCCTGCGATCGCTAACAGTTTTTTTGGTAGCGTTTTGGTGAACTGGCAAGCACCAGCCCCAGGCAGCGTCAGATTAGCGCCAGTACCGCTAACACCCACAAATGCAGCGTACACCTCCCTTAGTGGTATAGTATCTGATCGGATCAATATCTGATCCGATCTATACTAGCGTCCCCAGCAGTTTAGGGTTCCCACAAACGCAGTGTTAGCGGGATCAGCCCAGATACCTACTAGCACCTGCGTTTTGCCCCTCCGCCCGGCCCAGCCCACCCAAGTGCAGTATCGATCGATCACTGACACTTACAAAACACTAAACGCATAACTGCCGCGTTCGCAGAGTCAGGCCTGATCCCTGCGATCGCTAACAGTTTTTTTGGTAGCGTTTTGGTGAACTGGCAAGCGCCAGCGGCCTAGTACACCCCGGTCGTAGTCAAACCATCACTGCAGTAACACTTGGTGACATGGCGAGTCCCATAAGTGCAGTTCAAGCTGGTGAGGTGGCAAGCTCAAGTAGTGTCCCGCTGCCACCAAAAAGACAAACACAGGCCCGTCGTGCCCATAGTGCCCTTCCTGCTGCATTCGCCAATCCTAATTGGGAACCCACCGCTTCTGCAGCGCCCGTACTTCCCCCATTCACACCCCCAACCAAATGCAGTCGGCTGCATGAGAGGCATTTTCTTTATGTCCTCCCGAGACCCCTACCCAGCGAACCCCCCCAAAAAAGATGTCGTGTCTGCAGCAAGCGCGGATATAGGCGTGACACCCGCTATTATTGTCCCTCCTGTCCTGACAATCCTGGTCTTTGCATTGGTGAATGTTTTGAACGCTACCATTCACTAGTTGAGTATTAGCGTAGGGTACAGCATTGCACAGACTAGGCACACTTTCACAGGGTCTCCCAAGATGCCATCGCATTTTGAGACCCGAACCTGGAACCGGTTACAGTTATAAAAGTTAGTTACAAAAAAAAGTGTAAAAAAAAAAAAAACACATACAAAAATATAAAAAAAAAAAAAAAAAATAGTTGTCGTTTTATTCTCGCTCTCTCTCTATTCTCTCTATTGTTCTGCTCTTTTTTACTGTATTCTATTCTGCAATGTTTTATTGTTATGTTTTATCATGTTTGCTTTTCAGGTATGCAATTTTTTATACCTTACGGTTTACTGTGCTTTATTGTTAACCATTTTTTTGTCTTCAGGTACGCCATTCACGACTTTGGTTATACCAGAATGATGCCTGCAGGTTTAGGTATCATCTTGGTATCATTCTTTTCAGCCAGCGGTCGGCTTTCATGTAAAAGCAATCCTAGCGGCTAATTAGCCTCTAGACTGCCCCTCCCTAACGTCTTCCGTGTTTTTCTCTGGCTCTCCTGTCTCAACAGGGAACCTGAAAATGCAGCCGGTGATTCAGCCAGCTGACCATAGAGCTGATCAGAGACCAGAGTGGCTCCAAACATCTCTATGGCCTAAGAAACCGGAAGCTACGAGCATTTTATGACTTAGATTTCGCCGGATGTAAACAGCGCCATTGGGAAATTGGGAAAGCATTTTATCACACCGATCTTGGTGTGGTCAGATGCTTTGAGGGCAGAGGAGAAATCTAGGGTCTAATAGACCCCAATTTTTGCAAAAAAGAGTTCCCCGTCACTACCTATTGCTATGATAGGGGATATTTACATTCCCTGAGATAACAATAAAAATGATTTAAAAAAAATAAAAATGAAAGGAACAGTTTAAAAATAAGATAAAAAAATAATAAAAAAAAAAAAAAAAAGCACCCCTGTCCCCCCTGCTCTCGCGCTAAGGCGAACGCAAGCGTCGGTCTGGCGTCAAATGTAAACAGCAATTGCACTATGCATGTGAGGTATCACCACGAACGTCAGATTGAGGGCAGTAATTTTAGCAGTAGACCTCCTCTGTAAATCTAAAGTGGTAACCTGTAAAGGCTTTTAAAGGCTTTTAAAAATGTATTTAGTTTGTCGCCACTGCACGTTTGTGCGCAATTTTAAAGCATGTCATGTTTGGTATCCATGTACTCGGCCTAAGATCATCTTTTTTATTTCATCAAACATTTGGGCAATATAGTGTGTTTTAGTGCATTAAAATGTAAAAAAGTGTGTTTTTTTCCCCAAAAAATGCGTTTGAAAAATCGCTGCGCAAATACTGTGTGAAAAAAAAAAAATGAAATACCCACCATTTTAATCTGTAGGGCATTTGCTTTAAAAAAATATATAATGTTTGGGGGTTCAAAGTAATTTTCTTGCAAAAAAAAATTATTTTTTTATGTAAACAATAAGTGTCAGAAAGGGCTTTGTCTTCAAGTGGTTAGAAGAGTGGGTGATGTGTGACATAAGCTTCTAGATGTTGTGCATAAAATGCCAGGACAGTTCAAAACCCCCCCAAATGACCCCATTTTGGAAAGTAGACACCCCAAGCTATTTGCTGAGAGTCATGTTGAGTCCATG
This sequence comes from Lithobates septentrionalis, assembly GCA_037952835.1. Lineage (NCBI taxonomy): Eukaryota > Metazoa > Chordata > Amphibia > Anura > Ranidae > Lithobates > Lithobates septentrionalis. The sequence continues at coordinate 7,832 of JBBDGP010002617.1, read as the reverse complement.
GAATATTTTATATTGTGACACAAGTTGCGGGAAAGAGACAATTTTTTTATTTTTTTTATATTTTTTTTTTGCGCAAAGTTGTCACTAAATGATATATTGCTCAAAAATGCCATGGGAATATGTGAAACTACACCCCAAAATACATTCTGTTGCTTCTCCTGAGTACGGGGATACCACATGTGTGAGACTTTTTGGGAGCCTAGCCGCGTACGGGACCCCGAAAACCAAGCACCGCCTTCAGGCCGTAAATTTTTGATTTCACTCTTCACTGCCTATCACAGTTTCGGAGGCCATGGAATGCCCAGGTGGCAAAAACCCCCCCCAAATGACCCCATTTTGGAAAGTAGACACCCCAAGCTATTTGATGAGAGGTATAGTGAGTATTTTGCAGACCTCACTTTTTGTCACAAAGTTTTGAAAATTGAAAAAAGAAAAAAAAAAATTTTTTTTCTTGTCTTTCTTTTCAAAAACAAATGAGAGCTGCAAAATACTCACCATGCCTCTCAGCAAATAGCTTGGGGTGTCTACTTTCCAAAATGGGGTCATTTGGGGGGGGTTTGTGCCACCTGGGCATTCCATGGCCTCCGAAACTGTGATAGGCAGTGAGGAGTAAAATCAAAAATGTACGCCCTTAGAAATCCTGAAGGCAGTGATTGGTTTTCGGGGCCCCGTACGCAGCTAGGCTCCCAAAAAGTCCCACACATGTGGTATCCCCATACTCAGGAGAAGCAGCAGAATGTATTTTGGGGTGCAATTCCACATATGCCCATGGCCTGTGTGAGCAATATATCATTTAGTGACAACTTTGTGCAAAAAAAAAATAAAAAATAAAAAATTTGTCACTTTCCCGCAACTTGTGTCAAAATATAAAATATTCCATGGACTCAATATGCCTCTCAGCAAATAGCTTGGGGTGTCTACTTTCCAAAATGGGGTCATTTGGGGGGTTTTATGCCATCTGGGCATTTTATGGCCTTCAAAACTGTGATAGGTAGTGAGGAGTAAAATCAAAAATGTACGCCCTTAGAAATCCTGAAGGCAGTGATTGGTTTTCGGGGCCCCGTACGCGGCTAGGCTCCCAAAAAGTCCCACACATGTGGTATCCCCATACTCAGGAGAAGCAGCTAAATGTATTTTGGGGTGCAATTCCACATATGCCCATGGCCTGTGTGAGCAATATATCATTTAGTGACAACTTTTTGTAATTTTTTTATTTTTTGTTTTGTTTTTTGTTTTTTTTGTCATTATTCAATCACTTGGGACAAAAAAAATGAATATTCAATGGGCTCGACATGCCTCAGCAAATTCCTTGGGGTGTCTACTTTCTAAAATGGGGTCATTTGTGGGGGTTTTGTACTGCCCTGCCATTTTAGCACCTCAAGAAACGACATAGGCAGTCATAAATTAAAGGCTGTGTAAATTCCAGAAAATGTACCCTAGTTTGTAGGCGCTATAACTTTTGCGCAAACCAATAAATATACACTTATTGACATTTTTTTTACCAAAGACATGTGGCCGAATACATTTTGGCCTAAATGTATGACTAAAATTGAGTTTATTGGATTTTTTTTAGAACAAAAAGTAGAAAATATCATTTTTTTTTCAAAATTGTCGGTCTTTTTCCGTGTATAGCGCAAAAAATAAAAACTGCAGAGGTGATCAAATACCATCAAAAGAAAGCTCTATTTGTGGGAAGAAAAGGACGCAAATTTCGTTTGGGTACAGCATTGCATGACCGCGCAATTAGCAGTTAAAGCGACGCAGTGCCGAATTGTAAAAAGTGCTCTGGTCAGGAAGGGGGTAAAACCTTCCGGGGCTGAAGTGGTTAATAGCCGCGAGTAGTTTTAAATGACTTTTTTTTTTTCCTTTTGAGATGTCATTTTGCTGTCAGACTAAACACGGGAAACATGCGCCCTTTTACAGGCATACTATAGACACCCCCCAGGTACGAAATTTAAAGGAATATTACACTTTTTTTGTTTCACTTTAAATATTATTAAAATCACTGCTCCTGAAAAAACGGACAGTTTTAACTTTTTTTTTTTTTTTTTGCATTGATCCATGTCCCCTGGGGCAGGACCCAGGTCCCTAAACACTTTTTATGACAATAACTTGCATATAAGCTTTTAAAATTGGCACTTTTGATTTCTCCCATAGACTTTTAAAGGGTGTCCCGCGGCTTTCGAATTTGCCGCGAACACCCCAAATTGTTCGCTGTTCAGCGAACTGGCGAACAGCTGATGTTCGAGTCGAACATGAGTTCGACTCGAACTCGAAGCTCATCCCTACTAAAGACCTTCAGCAACTGTGGTAAAAGCAGGGTGTTGTAATATGTTGTAATGTTCACCGATTTATGTGGGACATTGTTGTGTGTATGTACACATGCAGTCAATGTTGACCAGGCCAGAATTGAGTTGACGATGGTCTATTTTGTCCAAACCAACTCAATTTTAATATGACAGCTGAAAACCCTTTGATGTGCTAGTCTCATGCAAGTCTACCTAGGGGTGTGAGGTATGGGCTGTTAACCTAATTGAACATTTCAAAGGGTACATTGTTTAAAGGACCATAGAAGAAATATTTATTGATGGTAATTAGACTTGAGGGGGTAACAATGGGATCAGGGAGTGTTTTGGGTTGGCCTAGCGGAGGCTCCCTCCTGTGGGGCTAATATATCAGGGGGGCTTGTTGATATGCAGGAATGTAGGTATTCCAAGGGCTCAAAAGGGTGTTCTGTTTATCTAATTAATATATCTAAAGGGGACTTGTTGATGTTGATATGCTGGAGTGCAAATTGGGGTGGTTCACAGCTGTTCACGGCTGGGAGTTGTCTGTTTGAAAGACTAAAGCTAATCAAAGTCCTAAATTGGAACGGCCAATCAAATTGCTCAGCCATTCAATATTTAGTGAATATAACACGGCATTCAGTCTATAGGTTTGGGGGAGTGAGGCTCGTCCTGTGTGTGAGTGAGGCTTGTCTGTGTATGCACACTCGGACCTAAGACATGGGGTTCTGAATTAGATCTACTCTGTCGGATTTCTTTGTCATCTGTGGACTTTGGACTTTGTTCTGTGTTGGAAGTCAATAAAGTGCATCTCTCTGGAAGAATTGGGTTGCTGCGGAAGAGTACTTACATCATCATCAATATAATACCTAAATATTAATATACCCGATCACTACACAGGGCAGCATATTGCTGATAGACTTCAATGGGGAGCACATCATCCCCTGGAGCTTTGGAAGCGGTGAAGGAACTGGTCTCCTCCTGCAATTATTACAATCTAATTGGGGCATCTAGTTGGGTTCTCTGCGCATCTGTAAGTCCTAGCATAGAAATGCTTTGTAGATGGTCATCTAATTCAGCTTGGGTAAAGGATACCTTAGATGCATACAAATCTGTATAATAACGGACTAATTCAGCCATTACAGTGTAAGGTGTATTAGCAAGATGGCCATTCAGCAATTTCAGGGTATTCACTGTTTTAGCTAGGAGCAGACCAGTCTGTTCCCCCCGCCTCAAAAAAGTGTCTTTCGCGAAAAATCGCTTTTTTTCTCCACCTTCAATTGCATTGCATTAGTCAAGGCTTCTTGAACTGATAGCCAATTTGCACTGGAGTTATCAGAAGGATGCAAGATGTATTCCTGCTCTAGCCTCCGAACATGTTGCTCCAACTGTACCTCGTGCTGCTATGTAGTGGGTTTTAATGTTAATTGTAAAGATAAACGCCCCTCGTAAAAAAAAAAAAAAAAAAATTAAAAAGCATCCCACTTAACCAGCTGGTCCTCATGCAAGTCATTATCCTAAAAAAAAATCTATAATTTGTTGCACAATATTGCTACCCTGCGGTATTAAATTTACCAGAAATTGTTTTAAACGCCATGGAGCCCTCAGCAGAATCAGTGTGTGGCTTAGCCAATATCCACAGAATCAGTGGAGACTGGTCGGATATCCCTCTTGGGTCATATTGAGCATGAGATGCTAGGGAAACAGCCTGTGGCAACCCCACACACACATCTATCCTGGAAAGAACTCCATACATCTTAGAAAAGCAAGAAAACAATTTAACACAATTTTGAAGACACCACAGATCAGACCAGCCCAGCTCTTCCAGGAACCTGGATAAAGTCGTACCCCTCGGGGTCGAGTTCTGCCGAGATGGAGGGTGCTGATCTATGGTAGGGTCTAGAATCCCATTAAAGTCTCCTACAATAAACAGAGGGGCGTCAGGTTTATCTAGCATAAATGTCAACAGGTCTCATAACCCCACCGTAGAGAATGGGAGGGGGGTATATATACCACCGAAAGTATGCATAAATAGTACAAAACCATCTATCTGCCTTGGGTATCAACCAGTACCTGATGTTCATGAAAAGTTTCTATGGAGAAGTACTGAAACCCCCCTGGAATAAGAGGTATGCACAAAGTGGTAGCCATGTCCTGCCCAGGTGTTCACTACAGCATAGTGTCTCTTTTGTAAGGTGTTTCTTGCAGCCCCACAATGATAGGTTGGTACTTATGTAGGGCAGACTTAACCATTGCTCTCTTTACAGGGTTGGCTAAGCCTCTAACATTCCAGGATATAAATGGGACCTCCACCATATGGTATTACTTTAGGTAATGCGTACACTGACCTATGTGAGCAACAGCATCCACGCAGGGATGCATGTAGAGCTTATTTTAAAGAGCTGGTACATATGAGGAACCATCAGATGTACACGTGAAGTAACCATTTCAGGACTTCTCTGGAAACAAAATGAAAAAGTCAACAGCAAACCACAAAGGCACAACGGTGCCTTGCAACTGTAAACATGGGAAGATAACCTCCTGGCATTAACCCGTGCCTTCCTGGAGATAGACTCTTCCTGCTGGGACCTCTTACAGGCCCCTCCCAGTTGTCATTTTGAGATTGAATGCCTTGTATTTACGGTTTCCGCAAACACATTTTAAGTAACATGTTGGGAGAAAACCCGTGAAACGCAAAACATTCCGCTTCCCTGGCAGAGGTACAGTATACAGCAGGGGTCTCAAACTGGTGGCCCTCCAGCTGTTGCGGAACTACAAGTCCCATTGTGCCTCTGCCTATGGGAGTTATGCTTGTAACTGTCAGGCTGGCAAAGCCTCATGGTAATTGTAGTTCTGCAACAGCTGGAGGGCCGCCAGTTTGAGACCCCTGGTATACAGGCTTCAGTATAAAGGTTGTACTACTTCGCCACGTAGTGGTCAGGCATCTGCTTCATCGGCTCTGCGGGCTATCAGTGAAGGTTCGTGGACATCCAGCCATTCTGCAGCCTCCCCAGCATTGTTTAAGTGTGTCTGACCTCTGGCGGTCACGCTGAGTCTAGCTGGGTAGAGCATGGCATAGGGTAATGTTAAGCGTTGTAGACTTTGCTTAACTTCAAAGAATTTTGCTCACTTGCATTGTACCTTCGGGAGAGAAGTCAGGGTAGGAGACCCAAGCTCCATTATATTGTATAGTGTGCCGTTCCCGTGCTAGTTGTAACACTCTCTCCCTGTCTCTCAATAGTGTAAAAGACGGGTAAGAAAAGGTCTGGGTGAGTTGCCAGGTAGGGCTCTGGTGGGAACACTGTGCCCTCTCGACTGCAAATAATGAAGTAAAGGTGTCTTTGCCAAAGAGTTCCAGAAGTCAGTGTTCAATAGGCTGTGGGATCCCTGCCCTCAATTTTCTCAATGTCCCGGTATTCCTGCACTAAACGGGTGCGAGTTTCAGCCATTAGAGCAACTTGTCCTCCAGGTCACTTATGCGACTTTCAGCAACTGTTGTCTAACTTTTTGCATGTCTTGCCTCATGAGAGGAACTTCCTCTGTTAAACCATCCAATCTGTCTTTCACTGTATTTATCGATGCAGTGCACTGATTTTCTGCCCGCGATATCTGGCTGAGTGTAGGGTGCTACTCCTCTGAGTCTGTTCTGTGCTGTGTCAGGGAGAAAGGTGGCATCGTCTGCCAGCTCTGGCTCCTGCCTCATGTCTGTCTGTAGAGCAGCGGCACTTGCAGTCTCCCCTGTGGAGCTCTGTCCCTCCACTTCAGACAGATTTTTTTGTATAAAATCGTATGTCCCCTGGGTTGTCTCTCCCCGCTGGTCTACAGGAAGACCTACCGGAATGGTGTCGCTGGATTCAGGAAGCCTTGCTTGGCAGAATATGCAGCTTGCCACACTAGCTCGCCGGGGAAAGGCTCATGACACTGGGTGAAGTCGGGGAGCTCCGTGCTCTGCTCACATGCCCGGTTCGGCTACGCTCCCCACAGTTAACCCTTTGATCGCCCTTGATGTTAACCCCTTCCCAGCCAATGTCATTAGTACAGTGACAGTGCATATTTTTATAGCACTGATCACTGTATTCGTGTCATTGGTCTCCAAAAAGTGTCAGTGTCCAGACTGTCCGCCGCAATATCGCAGTCCCACTGATCGCTACCATTACTAGTAAAATAAATAAAAATTCCATAAATGTATCCCATAGTTTGGTTTGCACAAAAGTTATAGCATCTGCAATTCTACGCTTATTGGGATTTTTTTTAACCAAATATGTAAATTTTTTTTTTTTTATTTATTTTTTTTTTTTTTCAAAATTGTTTTTTTTTTTTTTTTTTTTTTTTTGCGCTATAAAAAGTTGATCAAATACTGCCAAGAGTTTTATTTGTGGGGGAAAAAGACATAAATTTTTATTTGGGTACAGCATCTGCCAGTTAAAGTAACGGAGGTAAAAAATGGCCTGGTCATGAAAGGGGGTAAATCTTACGGAGGTCAAGTGGTTAATGCAGAAAGTTTGGAGTTTTTTAAGCGATATCCTTTTATTGACTTAAGTTATTAATGATGCAAGCTTTCAGGATAACTTAGACCCTCTCTTCAGGCTTTACACAGGAAATGTATAAAGCCTGAATAAGGGACCTAAGTTATTTGAAAAGATTACACTCACTACGTTTTTACAAATGCAAAGTCTATTTTAAAATTAAAATGACTGGTTTATACTTGCCTGCTCTGTGCAATGGCATTGCACAGAGCCAACCTTTACTTCCTCTAGAGTCCCCCTGCTGGCAATCTTGGATCCTCCTCTTGTGTCTGCCCTCATAGCAAGCTGCTTGCAGTATCTTGGCTAAAGAAAACACACTTACTATAATTGCATGAAATGCAGTAACACTGACTTGGCTGAAAATAGGAGAGATTGTGGTTAGAACTTTCAAACAACTAACATTAATCTGCCCCTTGTCACTTATTTGAGCAGCGAGGTCATGATAATTTTATGACAAAACCATTATCTTCTCTTCGTATTGTATTCATTCATTTGTTTTGTGATGCAGAAAGGAAGAAATGTGCCAATGTGGTCTGACCAAGCAGAATCACGTGTCAGTAGCCATGGAGGATAACTTTGGAGCAGCTATTGTGAGCAGCTGGGACTCTGCAGAGCATACGACAGAAGAGCCCACAGATGCTTATGGTGATATTGAATTTGTCGGTGCTGGTAAGAAGCACAGCAAGGTGAGAATTATTATTTATTTCAGGCCATTGTATCAGTAAGGCCCCTTTCACACTACTGCGACTTCAAAGTCGCATAATTTTACCGAGATTTGCACCCACGATTTTGCAGCGATTTTAGGGAATGCTTGTTTAACTGGCATCAGTCAGACCAAAGTAGTGCAGGCACTACTTTGAAGTCGGAACTACTTGAAGTCGTACAAATATGAATGCTTTTCGTTGGAAATCGTGGGGAACGACTTGTCATTAGGGATGGGCCGAACACCCTCCTGTTCGGTTTGCAGCAGAACATGCGAACAGGCAAAAAATTAGTTTGAACACAGTCTATGGGACAAGGT
>JBBDGP010002616.1:25000-47500 GCA_037952835.1 Lithobates septentrionalis | reverse complement strand
GACGATGGGAGGGCAATCTGTTATGAAATCTTCCTTTTACACAGCGAATACATCCAAATTATGTTTTGCTGTTTTTATGTGTTTATTTTCTTAATTCTGTTCTGTGCAAAAATTCAGTAAAAACACCAACCAACCGTGTGTTCTTACCTAGCATGTCCCTTGGTGTTCCGGATCGGTTGGCCCCGTTGCACGGAATGTTCTGGAACGGGGCGGCGGATGCAGCGTTGACCCAGAGCTCTGGAGATGAATAGCTGTATGATGCTGGTTTGTTTGGGTCGGGGTGATCTTTACCGAGATTTTCAGGACAAGCGGCTAATTCATCAGGACCTGTATGCCCTGAAGCGGCCGAGATTCTTCTTTGGTACAGTGGCCTGCCGGGACCTCGCGGTTCATACTGGGTGGAGACGAAAAAGAAAAACGTCAAAAGACTTTTCTACACAAAAAAAAAAAAAAAAAAAAAGCATCTCCTCACCAACACCGGGGCCCATTCTGACACTTCTCACATGCATGTAAAAATATGCATCCCCCCCCCCCCTAGAAAATTGCTTAGAACCCCCAAACATTATCTGTATTTTTTAAGCAGAGACCCCCGGGGGGTCTCAAACTGGCGGCCCCGCCAGCTGTTCTGAAACTACAACTCCCATGAGGCATTGCAAGGCTGACAATTACAAGCATGACTCCCACAGGCAGGGGCATGATGGGACTTGTAGTTCTGCAACAGCTGGAGGGGCCGCCAGTTTGAGACCCCCTGCCCTAGCCCTAGAGAATAAAATGGCGATCGATGTAATTTTTTTGTCACACAGTGTTTGTGCAGCTTTTTTTTTTTTTTTTTTTTTTTACACGCAATTTTTTGAGAAGAAAATACATTTTAATGCAAAGAAACACAATATATAACCCAATGTTTTGGTAGAATATAAAAGATGATGTTATGCCGAATAAATAGTTACCCAACATGTCACGCTTTAAAATTGTGTCTACCCGTGGAATGGCGACAAACTACGGTACTAAAAAAAATCTCCATAGATGACACTTTAAACATATTTTTACAGGTTACCAGTCTAGAGTTATAGAGGAGGTCTGGAGCTAGAATTATCGCTCTCGCTCTAACGATCGCGGCGATACCTCACATGTGTGGTGCGAATACTGTTTACATATGCGGACGCAACCTACATTCGCGTTCACTTCTGGGTGGGAGTACCGGAGGGGGGACAGGGGCGCTTACATTTTTTTTTACTTCTGGGTGGGAGAACCGGAGGGGGGACAGGGGCGCTTACATTTTATTTTACTTCTGGGTGGGAGTACCGGAGGAGGGACGGGAGCGCTTACATTTTATTTTACTTCTGGGTGGGAGAACGGGAGGAGGGACGGGGGCGCTTACATTTTATTTTACTTCTGGGTGGGAGTACCGGAGGAGGGACGGGAGCGCTTACATTTTATTTTACTTCTGGGTGGGAGTACCGGAGGGGGGACAGGGGCGCTTACATTTTATTTTACTTCTGGGTGGGAGAACGGGAGGAGGGAGGGGGGCGCTTACATTTTATTTTACTTCTGGGTGGGAGTACCGGAGGGGGGCTTACATTTTTTTTTACTTCTGGGTGGGAGTACCGGAGGAGGGACGGGAGCGCTTACATTTTATTTTACTTCTGGGTGGGAGAACAGGAGGAGGGACGGGGGCGCTTACATTTTTTTTTACTTGTTTATTTTACTTTTACACTGACCCTTTAATCTTTTTCTTTTTTTAATCACTTTTATTATTTTATTATATTTATAACATTAAATTTTATATTATAATAATAAAATATTATTTTATTAACAAGTAATGTAAACAACCTGGCATGACAGAGCCTCTTTACGGAGAGAGATCTGGGGTCAAAAAGGGTTAAAAGCAAAAGAAAAAAAAATTTTTTTTGGTCTTTTGCTTTAAAAAAAAAAAAAAAAATTGTTTATTTCCACCTTGGACTGGAAGTGATATCATGACGTCACTCTGGTCCTCCAAGGCCATAGAGGGGCTCAAAGACAATCTGGTCTATGATCCAGTCTGTGACCAGCCGGCTGCATCGTCTGATTGTTTCTCTGGCATGTAGGTAAAAACGGTAAGCCTGAGAAACACCGGTGAGTAGCGGGAGAGGGGGGGGGGGGGGGGGGGGGGGTGTGTGTGGGGAGGGGGGGTGGGGGGAGGGGCGTGGACGGATGGAGGAGACGTCCCCTCCCGCCCCTTCTGAAAGCGTTCTAGTGGCTCATGAGAAAAACAGCCGCAAAAAAATAAAATGCTAAGGGTTATGGCTGCTAGCTTGTGGGTGGGGTTCTTCCCTTCACTTCCTGTCCCATCGCCAAAAACAGGAAGTGAGAGGACGTCCCTCCAAAGTGAGGGATTCCCTGCTCATCACCATTGGATGACTTCCCCTTATTCCTGTTCTGGGATTTTCCTTAGGCCCCGGTTCACACTGTGGCGACTTTGAATCCGACATCCCAGTGCGACTTCCCTGCGGCTTGCATAGAGCTTTTCCAACAGAAGTCGATGCAAGTCATGCCAAAGTCGCACCTAAAGTAGTGCAGGAACCTTTTTCTGAGAGGGAGTGACTTAAATTGCACCAATTAGAAGGGTTCCATTGCAGTTAATGGGGGTGCGACTTGAGAGTTCAAAGCTGCATGATAAGTTGCGACTCACTCTCAATGACAACAAAATATCTAAAATATAATAAAATAGGACGCATGCATTCAGGGATTAGCGGCCTCTTCCTGTCCATGAAGGGGCTTTCCTATAAAGAAAGTGCGCCTTTATCCCGGGATTCGGAGCCCCTCCCCCACAGAGCGGGGACAGATCCTCAAGCTACACTCGTTAATCAGGAGCAGCACGGCGTCCTCGCTCTCCAAAAACATCCAGAAATCAAACGCCGCGCCACTTAACGCCTTTCCTTTGAAGTGATCAAAACACCCCCCCCCCCCCTAAAAAAAAAAAAAAATTGTGTTTTTTTCTCTCGGATGGTATCAAGCGATAATTAAACGCCAATTAGCTTCAATGAACAATGGCAGACACGCTCAATTAGGGGGCATTATCAGAGAGCGAGCGGCGCACTCTGCGAAGACGAGACGCCGCCATGAAGAGCGGACAGACTTTTTCCTCGTATTAGTGGATTCCGCCCTCAGCGCTGACAGCCGCCCCCCCTCCCCCCACGCTTTCACACATGAGAAAAAAAGTGGATGTCTGCCGCTGCCGGCGCGGTTATGTAAGTGGCGAGGGCGCGTTCGCACCTGGGTACAACCGAGGAGACGCCGTGACAACTGTCAGACCGAAAACAGCAGAGAACGAAGAACAGAACGTCAGGCCCCCCCTCCCCCGAGCCACGCACAACCAAGTGTGCAATATGGATTTAAAGTGCCCTCTATACCCCTCCCCCATTGAGGTGACGGGTCTCATGGGATACACAGAGAAGAAACAAATCCTCCTACATAAGTTGTACCTGTTTATCTGCAGTCAAAGTATAGAATTTATACAGCTTGTCTGATTGTAGGGAAGGGAACCCCTTCACACAGGAACAGAGCTGAGGCCGTCAATCACAGGCTGTGTGTTGGAGCTCCCGCCCCGACACCTTTTATCTCTTGGTGTCAGGTAAACTTGTCAGAAGTGATTCATGCTGATAGCAGAGGAAGGAGGCAGCAGAGAGAAATGACACTTAGTGCTCTGGACTGAGATGAGTACACACTATAGAGGGATGTGCTTTGTTCAGATATATTTAAGCATTTTTTTATTATTTTTTTTTTTTTTTAAGCGAGACTGTGACATTGCGGCGGACAGATCGGACACTTTTTTTGGGACCAATGACATTTATACAGCGACCAGAGCTAAAAATAGCCACCGATTACTATATAAATGTCACTGGCAGGGAAGGGGTTAACACTAGGGGGGCGATCAAGGGGTTAAATGTGTTCCCTGGGAGGTGTTTCTAATTGTGAGGGGGAGGGGACTGATTGGAGGAGAGAGATTGTTGTTCCTGATCACTAGGAATAGCAGATCTGTCTCTCCTCCCCTGTCAGAATGGGGATCTGTCTGTTTACATTGACTCCCCGTTCTGGCTCTCTGAGGAGCGCTCGCGGGTGGCCACGCACATCGGCTCCGGCGTCACGGCCCCGCGCACCTCCAGCGATGCACGTGCCGCCCCCGCATAGCTCTTAGAGCGCCCGATGTAAACCTACAGTGAGTTGCACAGCCATGCCAACCTGCCGCAGTATAATGACGGCGGAAGGTCGGCAAGCGGTTAAAATTGTATTACAAGTGTTTTTGGGAAGCGTATTACGTGTTTCACAGCTTTAGGCGTTTTGGTTTGGCCAATAGAAAGCACTATGGGGGGGGTGGGGGAGGGGTAGACAGGAGATCAGAGGTGGAGAGCTGCTGTTTGAGCGGAAAATGAGCGACAAAACACTTGTAAAAATGCTGAAAGTCGCACATTTTCAGGCGTTCCCATTGAAGTCTATGTGAACAGGGGCCATTGAAATGAATGGGATTTGGTTGTTGAGAATTTTCAAGCAGAAAATCGCTGAGGTGTGAACGAAAGGCGATCGCGATCCAAATATTTTTAGATTGCAGCAGAGATGTGAATATTATCAGAGCGTCTTTGTATCAATAATAATCTCTAGGATATATTCGGGGGAGGGGGGGGGGAAATTAGCCCCGAAGTGATGCTTCAGGATGCGCCATGGAAACTGCCGCTGTTCTCCGCCGCGGTGGGGGTGGGGTGTAAACCGAGAACACCTCCAGCGAGCAGACCTAAATCTTCGGCTTTCATTACCGCCGGCGTGACACTAAGTCGCACTTTGATCTCCACTTTCAAAGGAAGAGATTACTTTAAACAGTCTGCCCACGCGATTCTTGCGAAGGCGAGGCGGACGTATCGGCCAATATCCAATCATTTAATGATTCTGTATAATCCGGCGGCGGCGGTGGACAGGCTTCATTAGCGATCCTTCGTATTACAGGCGCGGCCTTTATGAACGGGGTTAGGAGGCAGCGCGGCACAACAGGCCCTGTCTCTCATTGCATATTAAAACCCTGCAGTGACGTACGGGGGGGGAGGGGAGCGTATGCCGGTTTTATCTGTAGAGCTGGGAAATAAAATAATATATTCGCAAAAGAAAAAAAAACGCTCGCTCACATTCGCCGGGTAAGAAGCTTAGAGCTGGGAAACCAGAAGCTGATTACACCCGGAGTGTCCTGCCATTTCTAATGAACACTTAAAGGGACAGTCCATCCGTTTCTGGATATTCGGGAGAGGAAGGGACACTCAACAGGCTGAGATCAAATATCAAAATCGCTCAACGATCGCCCCATCAATTCATGGACTCGTTCCTGCCCATAGGATCCCACTTCTCTTGCTGCGGGAAGAAAAGTCAGTCTTCTTTTGCTGCAATCTTGTCATTTGAAATTTTGCAGAGTAGGGAAGGGTTAGAAGCCCCGGACCAGGGCAGTGCTCTGTCGGGGAGATTTTTCTCCACTTCTTGTCCAAAAATCAGGAAGAGGAAATTTCTCAGTCATGAGGACATCCTAAGAGATCGGCTTATCCACCGCAATACAATATATATATATATGTTGCGGTTTGCAAGTGGTTTACCGGGCTTATGGATAACACCCTCAGCCATAACCCAAGCATTTTTTTTTTTAAATTTCACCGGCGGCTTTCTTATGAGCCGCTGGAAAGCCTTCAGAAGTGGCGGGAGGGTAAAGGGGGAAGGGACGTGGGACCCCTCGCCGGTATTTCTTGGGCTTACCTTTTTACCGGCACACCAAATAAACGATCCGACGATGTGGCCAGCTGGTAACAGAGGCGATAGAAAACTAGATGGTCTTTGACCACCTCTATGGCCTTAGAGGACTGGAGCGACGTCATGACATCACTTCCGGTTCAGGGTGGACTTAAATCATATATATTTTAAAGCAAAAGATCCAAAAAAAAAAAACAACAACTTTTTGGATCTTTTGCTTTTAACCACTTCCGGACTGCCTGCCGTCGTTTGACCCCCCAGATCTCACATTAAAGAGGTCCTGTCATGCTTTTTTTTCTATTACAAGGGATTGTTTACATTCCTTGTAATAGGAATAAAAGTGATCCAAAAAATTTCAGTGTAAAAATAAAAAGTAAACTAAATAATAATAATAATAATTTAAAGTGCCCCATCCCGCCCAGAAGCGAACGCATACGTAAACCGTGTTCCAACCACACATGTGAGGTATCGCCGCGATCGTTAGAGCGAGAGCAATAATTCTAGCAAAAGAACTCCTCTGTAACTCAAAACCGGTAACCTGTAGAACATTTTTAAACATCGCCTACTGTTGTCTTGTTTTTTTAATTAAAAAAAGGTGTATTTTTTTTCCCCAAAAAAATTGTGTTTATTAGACCGCTGCACAAATACGGTGTTACATAAAGTATTGCAACGAACGCCATTTTATTCTCTAGGGTGTCTGGAAAAAAAATATATACATAAAGTTTGGGGGTTCCAACTAATTGTCTAGTAAAAAAACAGATTTTAACTTGTAAACACCAGGTGTAAAAAATAGGCCCGGTCCTTAAGTGGTTAAAAGGTAAAGAAGAGATTTGGGGTCTTTTTGACCCCCCAGATATTTTCAAAAAGAGGACCTTTCATCCTTATTTCTATTATAGGGGATGTTTACATTCCTTGGAGGAATAAATTAAAAAAAAAAAAAAAAAAAAAAAAAAGGGACAGTGTAAAATAAATAAATAATGATAATCAAAAAAAAAGTAAAGCGCCCCCCCCCCCATCCCTCCGTGCTCGTGCGCAGAAGGGAACGCATACTTGGGTTGCGCACGCATATCTAAACAGTGTTCGTACCACACATGTGCGTCTTTTTGACCCCAGATCTCTCCATAAAGAGGACCTGTCATCCTCATTTCTATTACAAGGGATCATTACATTTCTTCTAATAGGAATAAAAGCGATTAAAAAAAAAAAAATAGGACAGTATAAAAATAAAAAAATAAATGAGAAAAACAAAATATGTAAAGTGCCCCATTCCTTCCGCACACATATGTAAACGGCGTTCGCACCACACATGTGAGGTATCGTACCTTAGAGCGAGAGCAATAATTCTAGCGCTAGATCTCCTCTGTAAATCGAAACATCCCATAAAAAATGTAAAGCGTCGCCTATGGAGATGTTTAAGGATCGTAGTTTGTCAGCATTTCACGAGCGTGCACAATTCTAAAGCGTGATATGTTGGGTATCTCATCATCTTTTATATTTTACGAAAAAATTGGTTTATGTATTATGTTTTTTTTTGCATTAGAATACAATAAAGTGAATTTTTCCCCCCCCAAAAAGTGCATTTGAAAACCGCTATGCAAATACCATGTCACATAAAAAAAAAAAATTGCGAAACCCACCATTTTATTCTCGAGGGCCTCTGCTTTAAGGAAATATATACTGTTTGTGGAGTCTAACTAATTTATTCTAACAAAAAAATACTCACTTTTGTAAACAAAAAAAGTGTCAGAAAAATGACTGGGAGGTCAAGTGGTTAAGTCCCAGTGACAAATACAGATGGGGGTGAATCCTCCAGCAGGGTTATAGACAGCAATAAAAACCTTCCAGGGGGGGTTCCACCCCCTTATTGTCTACAACCATAACTAAGTTTTACCTTTAAATGATAATTCTACCATTGCTGTAAATGAACCCACATTGCAAACACATAACAAAGATATAAACTGAACTGCACACACACCACCCCAATGCAGCATCATCCACTGTGGTGGATAATAAAACTGAGTGTCGCAAGCTCATCACAGACAACCAAAGACTATGTCGCCAGATCGACTGCACACACCCAAATCAGGAAGATGGCGTCTGGATCCAACAGGCTTACAGGTTTCGAGGGGTGTCCCCTCTTTCTCAGAGCACGAACCATAACGGTTATGGCTTTAAGAAAGAGGGGACCCCCCCTCAAAATGCGTGAGCCTGTTAGATCCAGAAGCCATTTTCCTGAGATAAGGAGCGTGTGTGCTGTCGCCAGATCGAGCAAACGTTCCTTGTCTCAGGAAGATGGCTTTTATATCCAACAGGTTTCAAGGGTTCCCCCCCTCTTTCTTAGAGCCCTAATCTTAGTGCTCTGAGGAAGAGAGGAACCCCCTTGAAACCAGTAAGCCTGTTGGACCCAGACGCCATCTTCCTGAGACAAGGAGTGTGTGCACTCGATCTGGCGCCATAATCTTTGATCGTCTGTGATGAGCTTGCGCTACTCAGTTGTTGGTGAGTATACATCCATTTTGCTTATCAATAAAACGTTTACAAAGGTAATGCGCCCTGCGTAGGCTGCTGCGCCCTCTTCCTTGCTTTTCTACTGCTGCGTGATTGGGGCATCCCCAGTCCTAAGAGGACAGCAGAGAAAATTCGTACACATAAAAATTAGTATTTCGGATCCTCACGAATGTACGAATTTCCCATTCCTACAAAACTAATCGCACATGTCTACTATTGACCAGCAAAAAATTTTTAAATATGCTCTGCTAATAATTTTAATGAACCCAATATGCATTGATGTTTTATGTAATAAAATTTCAATTTCATAATATTTACATAAACCATCAACACATATAGGGTTCATTAAAATTATTCGGAGAGTATATTACAAATTATTTTTCTGGTCAATGGTATACGTATACATGAAGTGGTCAATACTAGATGTCGTATCCCTACATGTTTCACCAACAATGGCTTCTTCAGGGGAATTATACGGACCACCATATTACACCTGAAGAAGCCATTGTTGGCGAAACATGTAAGGATAAGACATCTAGTATTGACAACTTCATGTATACGGATACTATTGACCAGCAAAATAATTTGTAATATGCTCTGCTAAGAATTTCAATGAACCCTATATGTGTTGAAGTTTTATTTAATAAAATGTCCATTTTATAATATGTACGTATTTTTCTTTGTTTTGGGCACCGTCATAACCCCCAATCACCCTGTTGTTGCCATTACCAATTTAATAGGGATGAGGTGCCGGACACTTTAGGGTCACTCAACTTTCTTTCCCAGCTACCCGTTTGTAGATTGTAATAGCAGAAATAATAACCTAGAAAACTGAAATCACTGTCACCAACAATAAATGAACTGTAAACAAAGGTCCAAGTTACCTCTTCTAGATTGTGGAGTGACGTGTTGGACACCGCACGGGGGGCAGGGGGCTGAAATGCTTCCGGTCCAGCTGGCGGCTGATGGTTGGGAACATGGATGAAGGGGTTCTGTGGTGGTCTATGCTGTAAGGGGGGAAGGCCGTAAGGAAAACCCTGTCCCATGAGGGGGTTCTGCTGTAGGTTGGCGTAGGCCCAGGAGCCGTCGTGCTGCAGGTATTTCATAGGCGGTGGGGGGGTCATGTGATCGGAAGGAAGGGTGTAGGGGCTGTTGTAGACGTTGGCCATGTGTTGGGGGAAGGCGGGGTTGTTGGTCATGTCCATGTCTCGGGTGTTGTCGGTGAAGGTGGGAAAATGACCGCTGTGGTTGGAGGAAGGGGAGGCGAGCGATGGTGGGCTCCGTGGCTGGACCTGTCTGTACTGTAACAGTCTAGACTGTGGAGGGGGCATCTCCGGGAGGTCTCTGCCATCGCCTTGGTCCTGCTGTGACAACTCCCGCAGAAACTCCTGAAACCTGAGGAAACAGCAACAGGTAATGGGGTGATTAGGACACTTCTCATACAGCACTAGATACACAGCTAATTACAAATATTCTTTCTTCTGTACCCAGTATGAGGGATGGAAAAAGCTGCTGTAATTGATGGGCAGCAGAAACCCGCAACCTTTTCTACCCAATAGTGCAGTGTACGGCAAACTTAAGTTCCTGGACTGGCAGTGATTTGCCGTATTCTTTAACCACCTGCTGACCGCCCTGTAGCAGTTTTACGTCCACATACATAATTCTGCACTACCGCCTGCAGGGGGCGTGCCGGCTTCTGCTGTGATTATTCACAGCAGAAGCCGACCTGTGGGTGCCGGGCACTGGACGTCCTCTGTCACCCGCCAGATCATCGGGAAAAGCACACAGAATGGGAATGTCAACAAGGCAGATCTCAGTTCTGACAGGGGGTAAGGGATGGATTTTGTATTTCTGCAAAGCAGAAACTAGAATCCATTGTCTTCCCTTAGTAAAAGAAGCACACACAGTACACAAACACTGGCTAGGCACACATTTAACCCCTTTGATGTTAACCCCTTTCCCAGCCAGTGTCGTCAGTACAGTGACAGTGCAGATTTTTTAGCACTGATCACCGTATTATTAGTGTCCACTGGTTCCCACAAAGAGTCAAAGTGTGTCAGTTCGTATCAGATTGTCCGCCGCAATACCGCAGTCTTGCTGATTGCGGACATTACCAGTTTAAAATTAATTTTTTTAATTCCATAAATATATCCCATAGTTTGTAGACGATATAACAATTGCGTAAACCGGGGGAAGGCAACGTGGGGCCCTCCAGTTGTTGTGGAAATACATTTCCCATGAGGCATTGCAAAGCTGGCAGTTACAAAAACTCCCAGAGGTATGATGGGACTTGTAGTTCTGCAACAGCTGGAGGGCCCCAGGTTGCCTACGCCTGGCGTAAACCAATCCATATACACTAATTGGGATTTTTGTTTACCAAAACATGTATGGCATGTATTCTGCTACACATGTTTTTGGTAAACAAAAATCCCAATAAGTGGCCTAAATTTACAAAGAAATTTGTTTACTTTTTTTTATTGGATATGTTTTATAGCAAAAAGTAAAAAATATATATTTTTTTCAAATTGTCTTTTTGTTTATAGCGCAAAATATAAAAAAAAAACAAAAAAAACGCAGAGGTGATCAAATATCACCAAAAGAAAACTATTTGTGGGGAAAAAAATTCCCCCCTTCCTGCCCAGGCCAATTTTCAGCTTTCAGCACGGTCGCACTTTGAATGACAATTGCGCGGTCATACAACGCTATACCTAAACTAAATATTTATAATTTTCTTCCCACAAATAGAGATTTCTTTTGGTGGTATCTGATCACCTCTGCGATTTTTATTTTTTGCGCTATAATTAAAAAAAAAAGAGCGACAATTTTGAAGAAAAAAAAAAAAAAAACCGATGGGCACTGATAAGCGGCACTGATGAGGAGCTACTGACAGGCATTACTGAGTGGCATCTGAAGGGTGCTGACAGGCATTACTGATAGGGCACCGATTAGCACTTTTTTGGGCACTGACAGGCGTTTTTTGTGAGGCACAGGCTGGCAGCTGATGGGCACCTCTGATAGGGGCTGCACTGATAATCAATGTGCCGATACCGGCAGTGGGACGGTATGCGAGCAGTCATCAGCTGTGTCCAGTGAACTCAACTGGTGACATATCGTGACGCTGTGCGACCCGATCCATGAATGACGTCCACCCAGATCGACTAAAGGCCAGCCACCGGCTTCATTCACCCATAGGCCAGGCGGGAACCAGTTAAATCATTGCGGTGAAAATTATTTTTCTCATTTTACAGTTTGGCAAATTCAAATCTCACATGATGCAAAAATATAATCCGTGATACAAAAGTTCTAAATATTTTATCTAAAATAATCAAAGTCTTTAGAATGGGTATGCTTACCCCTAAAACTGTATATCTATTATAAAAGTGTGGCCCTCTGTAAATGGAATGGGGCCCGTTGCTGGGTTATCCTAGGATAATTCGGGGTAGTCATGGCCTTTATTTTTTCTTACCTGGAGTAGGTGATCTCTGCTTCTTCCTCTCCCCCGCCGGGTATCTTCCAGTTGGGTCGGACCAGCTGCTGATGGGCGAGGCCCATGGCCTGCATGTGGTGGTGGTGGTGAGGGAATGGCAGGTTGGCTTGGCTCAGAAAGGCATTGTGTTCATTCCACTGCTGTATCCGAGACTGTTGCTGCCTCAGGGTCTCCAGGGCCACATTGCTGTGCATACGATCTGGAAAAAGCACAGGGGGAGGAAATTAGAACCACGCCTTGTTTGTACGATGGGATTGCAGAATGATAAAGAGAACCTATAGCAGTGATGGTGAACCTTGGCAACCCAGAAGTTTTGGAAATACATTTCCCATGATGCTCAACTACACTGCAGAGTGCATGAGCATTATGGGAAATGTAGTTCCAAAACATCTGAGGTGCCAAGGTTCGCCATCACTGACCTATATAGCCTATACATGTGTAATCATTTCCTTGTTGGCTCTGGTAAAACATCACACCACAAAATCAGAAAAAAAAAATGGTGCTCACCTAATGCTTCACCAGCTGCCATAGGTTGAGGCGATTCCTCCATGTAGCTGTTGATGTGGGAGGGCATCATGGGGTTGTTTTGGGTCATGGAACGAAGAGGGTTATTGACGTCCTGCAGCATGGAAGGAGGCGGCTGTTCAGGGACCATACCGTCCATAGTGGGCGATGGTGGCCGGTGCGGCATGGCGGTGTTGAAGAAGGACTGGCCTGGTTGGAAGGCTGGAGAGAGCTGAGGGGTCTGCTGTGGAGGCTGCTGGATTAAATGGTTGTGTTGGGGGAGGACAGGGGCCTGCGGGGAAGGAGGGGGAGGGATTTGGTTCTGTAGCTCCGATAGGTGGTTCTGCTGCTGCGGGAGGAGATTCTGCTGCTGCTGCTGTAGAGGGAACTGCTGCCTTGGCATCGCAGGCATATGCTGGAAGGGGCGATTGGGCATGGGGTACTGCGGGTGAGGAGGCGTCAGGTGAATGTTGACTGGCCTCTGGTTGGGGTTATCTTTACGATGAAATTTAGGATTGGGGAAACCAAGATTGGCTCGAGACTCGGGGCTCCTGGATTGTGCGTTTGGGTCCAAGTCACCCTAAAAGAGAAATAAAACAAAATGAAATGCTGCCCGGACAGAATCAACTCTGAAGTGCAACAACAATGAGATCCCCTTCATTTAAAAACCTCTTATTCGCCCATCAGAGTAAGGCCCCCAAGACGTCACAAATTGATGACGAAACGCGTAGGAAAGGACTACCAAGTGACGTCGTATCTCTGACTTGGAGTGAACAGCGGCCATCAGCCTCTCCTTTTTTATGACACGTCCGTTAGTACTGTAAGTGTCTCTTTTTAGGATTTAAGGCAGTGCTGTTCCACAGTTTTGTTGGAAGTTTCATAGTTAATTCCAAGGGGTTCCAATTTTTTCCTGCCACTCTAATGTGGTGTTTATTATATTTATATGGGGTGTTTACTATACAAAATAAAAAAAAAACGCTCATTATTCTCACCCGACCAAATTATATGTCTGGGTGACCCATCCCTAGTGCAGCATTGAGTACAAGAACATGGAATGGGACTTTGTATAGACACCCAGAGCCATAAAAAAAATAATAGTAAAAAATATATTTCTTTATTCAATACAGGATTAAAGCAATGAACTTCAATATAAAAAAAACTTCAATCAATACATCAAAGATACATCTCATATCTGGATTCCATCATACAGGGTTGTCTTCAATGATAATTGTTCAATGGTACTGAACCTCAACACGTTTCAACTCTTCATCAGGAGGTAAACAATAAACACCAATGATGCATGAAAAGAACGCACAAGCTTCCATGAGCCAACAGTTGACCCGTATTATAAAAGCTGGCACAGGCGAGAACATTGCATTGTGGGATATCGGTGTTTGACCCCATGGTAGGGTAATGTTCTATACAACCTCACAGACCAGAATCTATTACTCCTGTACATTTATCATGAGCCCTACCCATTGGGCGCCAACATCTGTCAAAAGTGCCCATGAGCATGTCGACGCGCACGTGCCCAGGTGTGCTCACATGCACATAGGTAATAGCCAAATTTTTATGTCTATGAGAGGAAGCAAGAAATAGCCTGTGAAGAGGCACAGAAATCCATCCAGAGTGACCATGTTGTCTTCTGGCATGCCCTTCCCGACATCCACTTTTTAACTTCTACCTACAGGAAAGCCTATAATAGGCACATGGGATTCAGCCAATGACATCACTGGCACATGTGCTCTGAATGGATGGCATACCTGTGTCGTACCTTCAAAGTTCCATGCCGGGGCTCCTGAGCGCATGCGTGAGAGTGACGTCATCGCGGGCCCGACCATATATACAGCCGGAGCCCGTGATCCCGGAGGGAACACAGGGTGAAAATAAAAGCAGCGGGGAGCCGTGGCAGCGCTGCGCCAGAGGGCACCATGTGCAGGCAAGTCGCACATACTAGCACATAACGCTGAAGGAGCCTAATTTGTATTTTACTACGGCTTGAACAGTAAACAGAGAAATGTTCTATTACCCCTTTACATTCCAAAGGCTTCTTCTCCGGAGTTCGCAGCCTATTCATTTCAGATGACGGGCTGTTCTCATTTTTACCTGAAGAAACACAGAGAAGGTAAGTAGAAGAAAAGCTCAGCATCTTATACAGCAATTCAATCTACAAAGTGATCTTCCACTGACCCTCTGAACAGTCAGAAGGTGGTGAACTGCCACTACCCTGCCACACACTACAGAGGAGACCCCTTTATGTCTTACGGGTACAGCTGGCACTGTGCAGATTCCTCCAACATCAGAGCCGTGTCCCCCAAAATTATAGAGAAGCCCCACTTTTGCTTAAAAAAGACACTCCCCCCAGGGTGATTAGGAATAGTGCCCCATTGTTGGTGTCAGGGTAAGGAATAGTGCCTCAGAATGGGCATTCGTGGGAAGAATGGTGCCTGTGTCAGTGGGGGCCCCTTTGTCAATATAAGTGGGAAAAATAGTGCCCCGTTGGTGTCAGTGGGAAAAATACCGTATATACTCGAGTATAAGCCGAGTTTTTCAGCACATTTTTTTGTGTGCCGATAATGCCTCCCTCGGCTTATACTCGAGTCAAGCACTTTTCTGCAGCAGAGAATGACATTTTCTGAACCGAATTTGGGGCCCCGTATCTCAGGGCCACTTGGTGCTAGGAACCCCAAACTTGGTGTGCAAACCCAGTGAAACTAACATTATAACATATCTAAAGCTGGGGTTCCTAGCACCAAGTGGCCCATAAATACGGGGCCCCAAATTCGGTTCGGAAAATGTCATTCTCTGCTGCAGAAAAGTGGTTGACATTTTCCGAACCAACTTTGGGGCCCCGTATTTCGGGGCCACTTGGTGCTAGGAACCCCAGCTTTGGATATGTTGTAGTGATAGTGCCACTGAGTTTGCAAGAGATACGGGGCCCCAAAGTCGGTCAACTGTGTCCATCTGCAGCAATGTCATTTCGGGACCCTTTGGTTCCAGAGACTCCAAATTTTGGCTGCAGCTAGGGGGCATCTAGGAACCCTTGAATACCGAGTTTGAAGTTCGGGGGACCTATGGCTGCAAATGGGCACAGTGAGGCATGTAAATGGGCACAGTGAGGCTGCAAATGGGCATTGTTGACCCTCCTTTCCACTTACAGTAGCTGCGCATTTCTCACCCTAGGCTTATACTCGAGTCAATAAGTTTTCCCAGTTTTTTGTGGTAAAATTAGGTGCCTCGGCTTATATTCGGGTATATACGGTAGTGCCCCGTTGTTGGTGTCAGTGGGAAAAATAGTGCCCCATCATTGGTGTCAGTGGGAGGAATAGTGGCCCCATTTGCTAGGGTCTGTGGGGGAACAGTTTATGGTATCGGTGGCAGGAAGTGGCTCAAGGGCTGGATAGTGGCAAGCTAAGGGCTGCATCTGGCCCCTGAGCCACAGTTTGGAGACCACGTCTATAGGAGTAGACAGTAGGGAACGATGGGATCTTTGCTCCCGGGGTAATAGAAGGGATTGTACTATAATACATACCATTGCGGTTGAGCTCGTGCTGATCTTTGTCTGTGTGCGGCATCTGCTGTCCGACATTGACGGGCGAGTGATGGCCGAGGCCGAAAGGAATGGGGGAACCCCGGCCATGGCCTTGAAGCAGGTTCATGTTGTAGGCCATAGCTGGGTGGGTCATAAGCCGGGGGTCCACAGAGAAGCGGCCCTGGTAGTTGGGCGGCCATGGGACCTGGAATTGGAACATTGTTGGTTACAAGAGGAGAAAAACAGACCAGATGGATTAGCAGATTTAGATACACTAAAAAATTGAAGCTGAACTCCAACACTTTATAACCAGTTACAGTTTTATTTTCCTTTTGGGATAAAAGGTTTTACATCAATAAAAGCTGATCATTCTAAGCACCCCTTTCAGTGGTAAATGGTTGGTCTCATCCCTTCAATGGACACTTTGTGCTGCAGAGCCTGTTCTGTTGAAAAACAACAGACCTACTGGCTGGATGAAAACGAATGCAGCCATCACATCTAGGTTTAGATGCGGTTCAGATGGAAATTTTTGGAGCCGGCGGCCACCAAAGTCTTTAGAACTATATGGTTAAGGAGCCCCCTCCCCCCAATCCATGCCAGGTCCTTTCAGGTCTGGTATGGGATTTTAAGAGGAACTCAACGCTAAAATTTAAAAAGAAAAAAAGGCGGAACCCCATGCCAAAAATCGACCGATGCATGCTGGGTCGGAGAAGTCACAAGGGGGGCGGTGCCGCGGGGTGACCCCACCCCTTCGGCACAAGCTGAGCTTTTTTTTTCCTTCCTTCGGGTCGGCGGGCGTTGTGATTGAGGAAGGAGCTACACCGAGGGACAGTTTTATTTAACCACTTCAGCCCCGGAAGATTTTACCCCCTTCCTGACCAGAGCACTTTATTACAATTTGGCACTGCGCCGCTTTAACTGACAATTGCGTGGTTGTGCGACGATGTACCCCGAACAAAGTTTGCGTCCTTTTTTTCCCCACAAATAGAGCTTTCTTTTGGTGGTATTTGATCTCCTGTTTTTATTTTTTGCGCTATAAAACTATTTTGAAAAAAAACAACATTTTTTACTTTTTGCTATAATAAATATTCCCCAAAAGTTTGCACAGAGGTTTTTTTTTACCTTCATGCATAGAATGTCTCCCTGGTGAAGGTAGATTTGGTGAATTAAATTTAAAACTTTTGGGTTTGAATAAAGGCAATTAGAGCCTTCAAGTGGTTGCAAAGGATTTTTTTTTTCTTCTAATAATAAACATGTTATACTTACCTGGTCTGTAATGGAATTGCACAGAGTGGCCCCGATCTCCTCTTCTGTGGTCCCCCCGCTGGCACTCCTGGCTTCTCTCTGTTCAGTGCCCCCCATGGGAAGCCGTTGCCTTCCATGGGGGGCACTCGCACGTGCTCGCTCCTGAGCCCCCTCTGCCGTGTCCATCGACACACACACACACAGCAGGACACGTCTCCGCTCCCTCGTCACTGCCTTTAATTGACAGCACTGGGAACCAATGGCTCCCGGTGCCCCAGCAAAGCCAATGAGACATGAAAGTGATGGGAGAGAAAAGCTGCAAATGTGCACAGCGCTGTATCCAATGAGGGATCAGGTAAGTATAAAAGGGGGTGAGGGGCCAAATTTGATGCTAGGAATGCATTAAGGTAAAAAAATGTTTAGGTTTTAGAACCACTTTCAAATCCAGAAAGGAACAAATGCCCTCCTTGGGGTTTGGGAAGAGGAACTGGGACAATCGCACCTTGATCCAAAAAGATCCAAGAGGCCTTGATGGAGATCTGCTATTCTATGTGGTGACACAAGGGGGCGTGGGCTGAGAATTTAAGGGGGCAGGGAGTGAAACTAAAGCCCGGGAATACCGCGTCCTAAAGCATTTCAAGCATCAGCGAAGGTCAATAGAAGCCAACCCCTTGGAAGGTTCAAGGATATTAACGAGGAGGTGGTTGAGGGAGTGGAGAATGAAAAGAGAAGATGACTTTGCAGCCTATTCCTTGGGTTACTTTTGTTGAGAAAAATGGGGGTTCTTGCCTCCCGTAGCAACCCAGATATTATAAGATGATCCGAAAAGACATTTCCCTTCGTAGGCAAAGGGAATCCATTATCTACAGACCAATCCTACTTATGAACAATCCCTCTTTGTAAGAATCAAATACGCCGCCTGAAATCAATATTCTAATCTCTGATACGAGCTGATTGGACAAGACTGTGCAAGGAACCAGAGGAGCAGGTACTTACAGGTAAAGGAACGGACATCACCATATTCCCTCCGTAGACAGCCGGGACGTAGAGGATGCTGGTCCCGGTGTGAGGATCTATTCTCTGCACGGGGCTCGGAGATTTCCCCATGTTGGTGTGTGGACCCATTGGAGGGGTGTACGCTCGGATAGGGTTGCCAATCAGCACAGATGGGTTGGGTTGAACTACAGCAGAAAAGAGAAGAAATAAAAAAGCTTAGAACATCAGATTTCCTATCACAAGTGCAGTATTGGTGTGCACAATGTATCATTACACTAATCATTATGAAGCCCTTGCTTGCTTTATAGGGCTCTTATAAAAGACAAAATAAATGAAGAGCTCATATAATTAGCAGACAAACATTGCAGAATCCACATAACTGACGCTTCAAGTCAGTGTGATATTCTCATGTCTAGGGCCTTAACGTCACAACACAAAAGTGCCAAGATGTTACCTGAGCTGATGTGGAGGAAACTAAACTTGTTTTCTCAGAATCTTAATAAGTTCTGATTTGGGTTCTTGAGCTCAGAGGCTTTGCAGAGCTTTGGGTGGGATAAAGCCACATGTTATCTGGTAGCCAGACCTCATTATTCTGAGCTGCCCATGGGCCTTTATATAGGCGAGCTGATTGATGCTCAGGGCTCTATCCCTGCTGCTGGGTAAAAAAGCTGAGTGCTGACAAAACACTAAAACTCCATTAACACTTGTGCAACTTCAAAATTGTGAGATTTCCATTGTGACTTTGTATGAGTGTAACTTTGTTGCAACTTAGGCTTTGACCAATGATAACATACATGGTGTGACACAATTCCTTTGCCTGCTGAAGTAATTATGGCTAGGGCAAGTGTTAGGGCTATGGCTAGGGCAAGTGTTAGGGCTATGGCCAGGGCAAGTGTTAGGGCTATGGCCAGGGCAAGTGTTAGGGCTATGGCCAGGGCAAGTGCAAGGGCTACGGCCAGGGCAAGTGCAAGGGCTACGGCCAGGGCAAGTGCAAGGGCTACGGCCAGGGCAAGTGCAAGGGCTACGGCCAGGGCAAGTGCAAGGGCTACGGCCAGGGCAAGTGCAAGGGCTACGGCCAGGGCAAGTGCAAGGGCTACGGCCAGGGCAAGTGCAAGGGCTACGGCCAGGGCAAGTGCAAGGGCTACGGCCAGGGCAAGTGCAAGGGCTACGGCCAGGGCAAGTGCAAGGGCTACGGCCAGGGCAAGTGCAAGGGCTACGGCCAGGGCAAGTGCAAGGGCTACGGCCAGGGCAAGTGCAAGGGCTACGGCCAGGGCAAGTGCAAGGGCTACGGCCAGGGCAAGTGCAAGGGCTACGGCCAGGGCAAGTGCAAGGGCTACGGCCAGGGCAAGTGCAAGGGCTACGGCCAGGGCAAGTGCAAGGGCTACGGCCAGGGCAAGTGCAAGGGCTACGGCCAGGGCAAGTGCAAGGGCTACGGCCAGGGCAAGTGCAAGGGCTACGGCCAGGGCAAGTGCAAGGGCTACGGCCAGGGCAAGTGCAAGGGCTACGGCCAGGGCAAGTGCAAGGGCTACGGCCAGGGCAAGTGCAAGGGCTACGGCCAGGGCAAGTGCAAGGGCTACGGCCAGGGCAAGTGCAAGGGCTACGGCCAGGGCAAGTGCAAGGGCTACGGCCAGGGCAAGTGCAAGGGCCAGGGCAAGTGCAAGGGCTACGGCCAGGGCAAGTGCAAGGGCTACGGCCAGGGCAAGTGCAAGGGCTACGGCCAGGGCAAGGGCTACGGCCAGGGCAAGTGCAAGGGCTACGGCCAGGGCAAGTGCAAGGGCTACGGCCAGGGCAAGTGCAAGGGCTACGACCAGGGCAAGTGCAAGGGCTACGACCAGGGCAAGTGCAAGGGCTACGGCAAGTGTTAGGGTTATATCTCATTTCTCTTGCAGAAGGGACACCAGGAAGAGAGATGGATGGACAATTTACTCGGGGGGGGGGGGGGGCCTTCTCTGCAGAAGAGATGGGCTGGGATATGGGTCAAAAAGCAGACTATGTGATCGTTTGTGCTTTACAAAGATGCACACAAGTCGCATGTACCGTATATCACGCAGGTGTGACTTTCATACAACTTTTGAGGGTTTACATTTAAGTCTATGGCCCTCAAGTTGCATGAAAGTCAGACCAAAGTAGTGCATAATCACACAGAAGTCATACAGATATGAATGGTAACTATTGGGAAACATGGGGTGCGACTTGTCAAGCGACTCTGGGTTCCATTGCGAGCTGAGCACACTCTCCTGTCATGCGAATTGGATGTGAGGAAATTCGTATCAAAAGCAAAAAAACTTTTTTTTTGATCTTTTGCTTTAAAAAAAGAAAAAAAAAAAAAAAAAGAATTGCTCACTTCCACCCTGGACTGGAAGTGATGTCATGACGTCACTCCGGTCCTCCAAGGCCATAGAGGAAATCAGAGACAATCTGGTCTCTGTTCATCTCTGTGACCGCCGGCTGCACCGTTGAATCGTTTCTCGTGCACGCCGGTAAAAACAAGAAGTCTAACTATCCATTTCACTTATCTATGGTCTTTATATTCATCTACTTCTGATGTGTTTCTATGTGTAATGCTCAATTTCCAGGAGTCCACAAAAGTCAGCTAAAGTAACCATAAGTTCCATCTATGGGTGAGGGAATTCGATGTGGGGTGAAAATCAGAAAAGAAAAAACACGGCTTACCCATTGCTTCGCCTTGAAAGTGCTCATTCTGATTGTGATGACCTTTGCCCTGGAAACACAAGTAAGATTTTTAAGTAGTCGATCTATACCAGTGTCCATGTCACAGGTAAACTATTCTGGGTCTCTTAGTGCTCTTTCAAACGAGAGGCTGAGCAGTGGTTTTGACAACCCCCCCCCACCAACCCACCAAACACGGCTGTACACATGCCGTGAATTCTTTGCCTAACGACCGCAACATTTTTAGCCTTGGGTGCAGAGTTGTACAGGTATTACCCACCTGCCAAACTTGCCCATTAAAGTGATTATAAACCCTTATTACTTTTATTTTTTGACAAACATGTTATACTTACAAAACCAATGCGTAGAGAGAGCGCAGTCCTGATCCTCTGTCTTCAAGGGTCCCCCACCGGCACTTATGGCCCACCCCCCTCACCAAGGGACCGACCATAGCAAGCCACTCGTACGGGCTTGCTCCTGAGCCAGCTCTGTGTGAGAGTGAGGCTCGGCCCCGCCCCTGATCCCTCCTTACTGGCTGTGATTGACAGCAACAGGCAGCCAAGGGCTCCCCCACTGCTGTCTCTGAGCCAATAAGGAGGGAGAGAGTGTGGAGCGCGCTCCTGCTCTTGTGCACAATGCTTGATCAAGACAAGGCAAAGGTAAGTATAGGGGGGAGCTGCACTCAGTTTTTTTTTATCAAATGCATTAGGGTAAAAAAAAAACCTTCAAGCTTTAGAACCACTTTAATGGGGCTGCACAGCAACCAGGAACCCGCTCTGTAAAGAGGCTTCCTGGTTATTTACAAACTGAAGCATAGGAAACAGATTTCTATGCTTCAGTTATGAATGGACAGAGTCAGTGATCGGTACGGATCACCGACTCTTATTCATTCAGACAAGGAAGGGGCCAGTAAATGGCACATTTCCTGGCCCCCTTCCCCCACTCTGCATCTTGACAGCATACATGGCAGGAGAGGGGAGGCGGGGCCAAGGAGGGGCAATAATAGGCTGGATAGGAGGGGGGGCGGAGCCATAGAGAGGAACAGATTCCATCCCTCCTGCAGCATCTGAATGCTGGCAGGTGGGAGAAGAGGAGAAGCATTTAGGAGCTGTAGGAGGGAGGGGGATCGGTTCCTCTTTATCAGGGGTCTCCAAATTTTCTAAGCAAAAGGCCAGTTTACTGTCCTTCAGACTTTAGGGGGGGCGGACTGTGGCCTTCTGGCGTAGAAAATGTCCCAGCATCAGTGGGAGTGAACAATCCCCCATCATTGGTGTCATTGGGAGAAACTGTGCCCCAACGCTGATGTCATTGGTGGGAATTGTGCCCTTCATTGGTGTCGGTCAATAAAAAAAGTGCCCCAAGGGCTGGATAAAAGCAAGGCCGCAGTTTGGAGACCATTGCTCTATATGCTGCCGCCCCTCCAATCCAGGTGTACAGAGGGGCCGCATGGGCCCCCCCGGGAGCATGGGGCCTGGTCCCCTGTCTCTGCCAAGTAGTGTGCATATCTAGTTATGGAGTGCCATGGTAGGATAGCAAGGGTATCAATACATCTGTGAATCCAAAGGGTGTAGACAGCTCTTGATAAAAAACAAAAAGGGAATACAGCCCAGAGGCTACCATGAGAGGCGTGTCAAGTGTATGAAACGATCAACAAAATACACAGGGTGAGATTTACTAAAACTGGAGCAGCTGTGCATAGTAACCAATCAGCTTCTAACTTCAGCTTGTTCAACAACACCTGGAAGCCGATTGGTTACTACGCACACCTGTACCAGATTCTGTGTGCTTCGGTTTTAGTAAA
>JBBDGP010002616.1:0-22500 GCA_037952835.1 Lithobates septentrionalis | reverse complement strand
TGTTTCATAGTTTGCTTTAAAATTTTGCAAACGCGTAATTTTTCTCCTTCATTGATATTCACTGATGAGGCTGCACCGATAGGCACAGATAAGAAGGCACTGATAGATGTCAATGATGGGCACTGGTAGGTGTCACTAATGGGCACTGATAGGTGGAACTTATGGGTGACATTGTGGGCACTGATAGGTGGCACTGATGGGTGACATTGTGGGCACCGATAGGTGGCACTGATGGGTGACATTGTGGGCACAGATAGGTGGCACTGATGGGTGACATTGTGGGCACAGATAGGTGGCACTGATGGGTGACATTGTGGGCACAGATAGGTGGCACTGATGGGTGACATTGTGGGCACAGATAGGTGGCACTGATGGGTGACATTGTGGGCACAGATAGGTGGCACTGATGGGTGACATTGTGGGCACCGATAGGTGGCACTGATGGGTGACATTGTGGGCACTGATAGGTGGCACTGATGGGTGACATTGTGGGCACTGATAGGTGGCACTGATGGGTGACATTGTGGGCACTGGTAGGCAGCACTGTTGTGCACTGGTAGGTGGCACAGAAGCTCTCCACGATCGGGACTGATGTCCCTCTCACAGCCGCCGGTGATCGGCATTTCTTTTTCTCCTCATGCTATTAGCGTGAGGAGAAAAGATAGCCGATTGCCGGCTCTGCTTACATCACATGATCAGCTGTCATTGTCTGATATCAGCGGTCATATAACAATTTTGTGAAAAAAAAAAAAAAATAATAATCATCTTGATTTCGCAAAGAATTGTGGGAAAAAATTACAACTTCAAAAAACTCACCATGCCTCTTACAAAATACCTTGTAATGTCTACTTTCCCAAAAGGGGTCATTTTGGGGGTATTTGTACTTTCCCGGCTTGTTAGAGTCTCAAGAAATGAGATAGGCCGTCAGTACTTCAGGTGAGATCAATTTTCAGAGATTGGCACCATAGATTGTGGACTCTATAACTTTCACAAAGACCAAATAATATACACCGATTTGGGTTATTTTTACCAAAGATATGTAGCGGTATAAATTTTGGCCAAAATTTAGGAATAAAAATTACTAATTTGCAAAATTTTATAATAAAAAACAAAGAAAAATGCATTTTTTTAAACAGAATTTTCAGTCTTTTTTCTTTTATAGCACAAAAAATAAAAAACCCAGCGGTGATCAAATAGCACCAAAAGAAAGTTCTATTTGTGTGAAAAAAAAGACAAAAATTTCATACAGGTAGAGTGTTGCATGACTGAGTAATTGTCATTCAAAATGTGAGAGCGCTGAAAGCTGAAAATTGGTCTGGTTAGGAAGGGGGTTTGAGTGGTTAGGGAACCAAATCAGTGTGGATTACAGTAAAGCCTTCTTAAAATAGAAGTTATTCCGTGTGTCATTATGGGACGAGACGTGTGAACAGCTTCTGTTTTAGGAAGGCTTTGCCGCACGGATCTGTATCTGAAATACGACTGAGAAAATATGGAATACCATGAGAAATCCGCGCTGCAAACGGCTCTCCAGCAATAATTCCAGTAATGAGCCAAATCTCCTTCCCGGCATCTTCTATTCTCTGCATTGAGTCACAATAAGCGGCCTTTCTGCCTCCGCCAAGGCCAATTCTGTGACGTCCGGTGATGTCATCTGCAAGCGCCGAATAAATATTCCCGGTCTTCCCTTGAAATAGAGCGAGTTCTGCTTTGACACCCGGCAAAGTGTCATCAGAGAAGATTAGAAGGGAGAAGGCAGCGGCCCGTTCCCCCGTCTGATCGCACTGCCGTGCCGCTTCTGATGGAGAAGATCCGTCTCTGCAAATGATTTGTTTACATGACCAGCCGCACATTCCCCGCCTAACTACCTTGTTCTCCAGACTCCAATTAGCCTCGGCTGGTAAAAGAAGAATGGCTCAGAACACGCTGCTGATAAATCCAATCCTCACCGCATGCGGTACAACACAAGTGAACCTGACCCTGAAATGCTGATCTGAATAGGATTTTACATCTGGACCATGGAAACGCTTTAAAGTGGGAGTAAACTCCCTTGGTTGATTTTTTACCTATAATAAGGCTTACCTATAGGTACAGTAAGTACCTCCTATATGTGAACCGTTTAGGAGATATTGACTTTTTTTTTTTTTTTAACACAGAAAATGTTTATTGAGTATTCTGCACATTACATTTGAATTTGAAGATCATGCTGTATGACATGAGCAATTTTAGTCAGTTGCCGCATTTCAATATAATACAAAAAGCAACACAAATGTATTTCCAACAGGGCCTAGATCTGTCCATTTGTATTAATTATTAGTAGACATTGCCGGAAACACCGAAGGAAGTCTCATTCTCATCTGCTATGGTTTTAACATCGTCTTATCATGTATTAGATCATTACCTATATCAATTCTAATCCCCTAGAATTTCACTAGTCCAAGAAAGGTCTCGTTAGGGAGTGGGGGAGGGGGAGAGGGGAGACGAAGAAGGAGGATTCAGAAGAGAAGGAAGGCTAAAAGGGTTGAGGAAGATGTAGAAGAAATCATCTACCAGGACAGAGGGAGGGATTAAGAGGAGGAAATAAGGATGAAAGGGGTAGGGTATCAAAAGGAGCCTCCACACATACAGATCAGTGCCTGCCGAGGGATGTCCGCACTACGTAAGGGGAGAGGAGAGGGAGGGTATGAGTGAGTAGGGTCGTATAGACACCCTTTGTAAATTAGGGGCAGTGCTCACCACCCATTTCCAGCCAGTCAGCCTCCCGGGTCCCAAGCCACCAGTGAACCTACACCACCAGTTGTCTAGCTTCAACCCAGGTCGCCCAAATTTTTTCGAATTTCTTTGGACAGTTCCTGCCCATATACGTAAGCTTGTATATCGGGAGTACTGTGTTTATTTGAACCCTCCATGCCCCAACAGTGGGGGGTTCCGGTAGCTTCCAGCGCAGCAAAATCGTTTTCCTGGCATAGTAAGCCGCGTAAAATATAAACAGTTTGGTATGTTTGGCTGTATTTAGATTATCTGTGATGCCCAAGAGGAACACCATCGGGTCAAGTTGTAGTTGTAATCCTGTTACTCCATTTATATCAGTCACAACGTCATGCCAGTAGTTCTGGAGAACTGGACACGACCATACCACATAAAAGAAGGTCCCCACCGACTGTCTACATTTAGGACACCTATCATCAAGTCCAGGGTAAATCCTAGATAATCGTTGTGGGGTATAGTATACCCTATGAAGGAACTTTAGTTGCACGAATCTATCCCTTGCCGAGATCATAAATGGGATGCATTGTTGTAGGCCCTCTGACCAATCCTCTTCAGTCAGAGCCGGAATGTCCGACTGCCATTTATGGAAAAGTGGGAGCATTTTGGAGGTGTCTTTGCATGTGAGTCTGAGGTATATAGAAGATAGTGTTCGGTCTAGATGGTCGGTTAACAATAGGGACTCAACCGAGTGGGTAGACAGTTCCACCCCATGCGGAAACTGTGCACTAACCGCATGTCGTAATTGCATAAAGCGGAAAAACATCCACGGGGGTAGGTTATATCTTGCTCTCAGTTCCGCAAAGGTGAGAAGCCGGCCCTCCCTAAATATGTGTCTCAATGTTCGAACCTCGTGCCTGGCCCAAACCGGAGGGTCCGGAACAGACTGGAGGTGTGGCAACATTGGGTTGCCCCACAGCGGAGTATGTGGGGAGACAGCACCGTCATCGGCAAGATATGAGGAGATAAAGATATTGACTTTAGATGCGGCCGGTGACGCCACCGATGCATGTGCTCCGAGACCCCTTTCACACTGGGGCCGCCCGAGCATTAGCGGTAAAGCGCGGCTCGTTTTAGCGGAGCTTTACCGCTGTTTAAGTGGTGCTTTTCGGCTGCTAGCAGGGCGCTTTTAGCGGCCAAAGGGGTTAAAAGCACCTGTGTTGCGGCGCTTAAGAAGCGCTTTTTAGGTGCCAATTCATTTCAATGGGCAGAGCGTTTTAGGAGCGCTGTAACTGCCCCAAAGACGCTGCTTGCAGGATTTTTCCTATTGTCCAGCAAGCGCACCGCCCCCAGTGTGAAAAGACACACTGAAATGAATGGTAGGCGGTTTTCAGGCGCTATTTCTAGCGCTAAAACGCCTGAAAACCGCCTCAGTGTGAAAGGAACAGCATACCCCTGGCATCCCTTCAGTGCCGTGCCATAAACAGTGACTACCGCAGTAAAGTCATCACACAGCTCGGACATTAATACCACCAAAGCCTGTGAACCTGGAAGGAAGACCAGAAGGAGGAAGCGCCTACAGTGGTGACAGCGTGCTGCTGGAGGGCTTTGTTTTCAGGCAAGTCTGTCATAATATGCTAGTATGTGATGTATACTGGCACAATATGAATTAAAACTGCCCAGGGCTCAATTTTTTGCCCCCCTTTAACATTAGCACCCACCCCCCGCCCATCAGAACACAATAGCTCAGCAGGTGAGATTGCTTTACCAATGTTGGATTGTTAGTACAGCGGCTCCGACCTGAGTTGCCAAGGTTTTTTTTCGTTCAACCTGCTGGGTTCCTTCAAGAGCAGGGTCGCTGGAACTGCTATGGAGATAGGAAAAAAGCACACACAGCAGCTATGCCCGCCCCTCCTTCTGCCCATTCACAGAAGCCTTTGTAATATGTAAACTCATTCACAAAATACAAGGGCTGCTGTGAATGGGCAGCAGAGGGGAGGGGTGGGCATAGGTGGAGCGTGTCCTCTGGAAGTGCAACAAACATGTAACAGAGATAAATCCTGGAGGTGACCTGCACCAAATTGGACTTAAAGGGGTTGTAAACCCTCGAGGCTCCATTCTATGCATTAAGGTGAAAAACCTCCTGTGATGCAGCTCCCCCCAGAGCCCCCCTTTTACTTACCTGAACCTGATCTTTCCAGCGACGGGGACAAGCACACCAGCTCCAGTAGATGCCTCCTGCTGCTGTCAATCAAATCCAATGACATGGGAGCCTAGGGGCGGGGCCGAGTCCTGCTGTCTGTGTCAATGGACGAAGCAGCAGGACACAGGAGCGCGCCCATAAGAGTGCCCCGAGGGAGAGCGGCTCTCCAACGGGGCACTCCAGAAGAGGAGAACCCAGGAGCGACCCTGAGTGACCCC
The DNA here is from genome assembly GCA_037952835.1 of Lithobates septentrionalis. NCBI lineage: Eukaryota > Metazoa > Chordata > Amphibia > Anura > Ranidae > Lithobates > Lithobates septentrionalis. The sequence goes on along the minus strand of JBBDGP010002616.1, from coordinate 17,376 downwards.
AGAATGGGAGGATCGGGACCACTCTGTGCAAAACCAACTGCACAGAGAAGGCAAGTATGATATATATTCGTTTGGGTTTTTTTTCTTTAAACTAACCTTTACATATCCTTTAACTCATAGCGTGCCTTCACTTTTTGCAAAGTTGCCAGGAATTTAGCTTTAAGTATCCATAACCTTTTAAATACTTATATATACTGACTCATGAGCTAGGTAACTAAAGCCTACTAACTGTTTAGCTTACAATAAAGTGACAAAGACCTGATGGTTGTAGATGGCTGAATGGGGTCCCCAAACATTCGTCTGACATGAGCAATACCAAAAACACCCTTCATGCACAAGCAGGTTACAATCATCTTCCCACAAATGGAAGAGAGATCCACAAAACAACCTACCTGCATCTTCCAATGGAGCACAATGCAATGGGGTCTCCTACTACAGCCACCAGGGACTGGGCCCGAGTGATGGCGGTGTTCAGGAGTTTGTAGTTGGACAGGAAGCCATAGTCTAGGTCTTCAGTGGAATCCTCCAGCAGCTGCTCTTTGCGTTTGATGGGGGTCTGCTTGTGTTTACAAGTGTGCCGAGTCCTCACTGTGCTCAGGAATAAGACTCTGAACTGCTTCCCTGGGGAAACAAACACAAAAACCATCAACCTTCCATTCCCTGATCCTTCTAGAACAACCTGAACGTCTGGTTTGGGCAGAATGGAAGAACGATGGAGATGACGCTTACCCTGGACATTCAGGACTCTCTCCACGCTGACTTCCGACAAGCGTTTCTTTCGCAGTTCAGCTCGGATCCTGAACACCTGATCTGCGTATGGCGTTACCACACCAATGCTGCCATCGTCCAGCTTCCCCCACGCCACCGGCCACTTCCGCCTCAACTCCTCCACGCGTTCAACCACCTCAAACACCTTGGGGAGGAGAGAGAGAGAGAGAGAGGTTCACCACATAAAAGAAAGATATATAGAAAGAACAAGCAGCTACTGGTCAATAGGTTTCCACTTTTATCTTTTGTTAGATCTAAGCGCTGCCGATATCCTGCAACCACTTGCTATCTACATGCATTTACATTCAAGCCAAGTCTGTATGGGATTTCCCTATGAGGGCCAACAGAGGTCCACGTCTGTGTAAAATGTGTGGACACTTGTAGTCTCCACCAAAAGTCCCGGTGACAACGCAGGAGGACAATTGGGAGACACAACAATGTCACCTTATAACAAGGACCTCACAAGAAAATTACTTTTGAAACCCAAAATAATTGGAAGAGCGAGCCAGAAACCACCGGATAAACTCTTTTTTACGCAGGTTTCATCCTGCGGGGTTCATTGGAGTAGCTGTGTTTTTTTTTCTTTGATTGTTTTGTGCTGTTTGAGCCGGGGAATGCCCAAAGGCTCTGAATTGTACAACTTTTTCAGAAAACCAATAAAAAGAATTTAAAAATAAATAAATAAAATTATTTTGAAAAGACATTCCCATGTTAAATCTTCTATTGGATTTTAGTGATTGGGTTTGAATGGATAGGCTGCATTCTCAGTGATGTCACCACTCTCTAGTGATTGGATAGGCTGCATTCTCAGTGATGTCACCACTCTCTAGTGATTGGATAGGCTGCATTCTCAGTGATGTCACTGCTCTCTAGTGATTGGATAGGCTGCATTCTCAGTGATGTCACCACTCTCTAGTGATTGGATAGGCTGCATTCTCAGTGATGTCACCGCTCTCTAGTGATTGGATAGGCTGCATTCTCAGTGATGTCCCCACTCTCTAGTGAATGGATAGGCTGCATTCTCAGTGATGTCACCACTCTCTAGTGATTGGATAGGCTGCATTCTCAGTGATGTCCCCACTCTCTAGTGAATGGATAGGCTGCATTCTCAGTGATGTCACCACTCTCTAGTGATTGGATAGGCTGCATTCTCAGTGATGTCACCACTCTCTAGCGATTGGATAGGCTGCATTCTCAGTGATGTCATCGCTCTCTAGTGAATGGATAGGCTGCATTCTCAGTGATGTCCCCACTCTCTAGTGAATGGATAGGCTGCATTCTCAGTGATGTCACCACTCTCTAGTGATTGGATAGGCTGCATTCTCAGTGATGTCACCACTCTCTAGCGATTGGATAGGCTGCATTCTCAGTGATGTCATCGCTCTCTAGTGAATGGATAGGCTGCATTCTCAGTGATGTCACCGCTCTCTAGTGATTGGATAGGCTCCATTCTCAGTGATGTCATCGCTCTATAGTGAATGGATAGGCTGCATTCTCAGTGATGTCACCGCTCTCTAGTGATTGGATAGGCTCCATTCTCAGTGATGTCATCGCTCTATAGTGAATGGATAGGCTGCATTCTCAGTGATGTCACCGCTCTCTAGTGATTGGATAGGCTGCATTCCTAGTTATGTCTCAGGTCTCCAGTGATTGGATAGGCTACATTGCTAGTTATGTTTCCGGTCTCCAGTGAATGGATAGGCTGCTTTCCTAGTTATGTCTCCGGTCTCTAGTGAAGGGATAGGCTGCATTCCTCGTTATGTCTCAGGTCTCTAGTGAATGGATAGGCTGCATTCCTCGTTGTCTTTGGTCTCTAGTGAATGGATAGGCTGCATTGCTAGTTATGTCTCCGGTCTCTAGTGAATGGCTAGGCTGCATTCCTCGTTATGTCTCAGGTCTCTAGTGAATGGATAGGCTGCATTCCTAGTTATGTCTCAGGTCTCTAGTGAATGGATAGGCTGCATTCCTAGTTATGTCTCAGGTCTCTAGTGAATGGATAGGCTGCATTCCTAGTTATGTCTCAGGTCTCTAGTGAATGGATAGGCTGCATTCCTAGTTATGTCTCAGGTCTCTAGTGAATGGATAGGCTGCATTCCTAGTTATGTCTCAGGTCTCTAGTGAATGGATAGGCTGCATTCCTAGTTATGTCTCAGGTCTCTAGTGAATGGATAGGCTGCATTGCTAGTTATGTCTCAGGTCTCTAGTGAATGGATAGGCTCCATTCCTAGTTATGTCTCAGGTCTCTAGTGAATGGATAGGCTGCATTGCTAGTTATGTCTCAGGTCTCTAGTGAATGGATAGGCTCCATTCCTAGTTATGTCTCAGGTGTCTAGTGAATGGATAGGCTGCATTCCTCGTTATGTCTCAGGTCTCTAGTGAATGGATAGGCTGCATTCCTAGTTATGTCTCAGGTCTCTAGTGAATGGATAGGCTGCATTCCTAGTTATGTCTCAGGTCTCTAGTGAATGGATAGGCTGCATTCCTAGTTATGTCTCAGGTCTCTAGTGAATGGATAGGCTCCATTCCTAGTTATGTCTCAGGTCTCTAGTGAATAGATAGGCTGCATTCCTTGTTATGTCTCAGGTCTCTAGTGAATGGATAGGCTCCATTCCTAGTTATGTCTCAGGTCTCTAGTGAATGGATAGGCTCCATTCCTAGTTATGTCTCAGGTCTCTAGTGAATGGATAGGCTCCATTCCTAGTTATGTCTCAGGTCTCTAGTGAATGGATAGGCTCCATTCCTAGTTATGTCTCAGGTCTCTAGTGAATAGATAGGCTGCATTCCTTGTTATGTCTCAGGTCTCTAGTGAATGGCTAGGCTGCATTCCTCGTTATGTCTCAGGTCTCTAGTGAATGGATAGGCTGCATTCCTAGTTATGTCTCAGGTCTCTAGTGAATGGATAGGCTGCATTCCTAGTTATGTCTCAGGTCTCTAGTGAATGGATAGGCTGCATTCCTAGTTATGTCTCAGGTCTCTAGTGAATGAATAGGCTGCATTCCTCGTTATGTCTCCGGTCTCTAGTGAATGGATAGGCTGCATTCCTTGTTATGTCTCCGGTCTCTAGTGAATGGATAGGCTGTATTCCTTGTTATGTCTCGGGTCTCTAGTGAATGGATAGGCGCCATTCCTCGTTATGTCTCCGGTCTCTAGTGAATGGATAGGCGCCATTCCTCGTTATGTCTCCGGTCTCTAGTGAATGGATAGGCGCCATTCCTCGTTATGTCTCCGGTCTCTAGTGAATGGATAGGCGCCATTCCTCGTTATGTCTCCGGTCTCTAGTGAATGGATAGTCATACCTCAGCATTGTTGTAGAAAGCTGTGCTGTTCTTCTCCTGGACGTCCTCTCCTCGGGCAGTGAAGAAGGTGAGTGGATAGAAGTCTTTGTGGGCGGGCTGCTTGCCGCTGGCCATTAACTTTCCATCGTAGAAAAGGTCAGATGTGTAACTGTGATAGAGAAAGAGACAAAATCCACCTTACACCGAGGAATTCTGATCGGAACAATTTAAAAACGGTACTTTATGGCTAAAGGTTCATCTATAACTGCACCACACCCCAAAGTAACATTAAAGAGGAACTGCAGTCTGCTCACATCATTTGTAATAAAAACATCTTTGCCATTCTGAAGCTTCCCTCCAACCATTTTGCATATTATTTTATATATACTGGGATTCTGTACTTGCTAAATATGCTGCACCACCAAAAGAAAGCTCTATTTGTGGGAAAAAAAGGACGTCAATTTTGTTTGCGGCTCCATAGACGCACCCGTCGGGAGCGCGCAGATTACGTTTCTCGCCATAGCAAGCGGTTGGCTATGGTAGACATAAAAAGAAGGAGGAGCCAAGATCGGGGGACCCCAGAAAAGGAGGATTGGGGCCAGTCTGTACCAGAACACAGAGCAGGTAAGTATAACATGTTTGTTATTTAAATAAATAAAAACAAAAATCTGACTTTAGTAACACTTTAGAGCCACACCCATCCTTGGCCATTGAGCTGTCAAATGCCAGACGCTCAACTCTTCAGAGAGCTTGTGGTTTTTGACAAACGAATAGTGGGGGGCGGGGTGGGCAGGTACATCCCAGACCTCGGGGCGGAGCCAGCAGCTGATATGTGAGCAGCACTGAGACAGAGCTCCCTGCAGGACAACTAATCCTTCAGACATCCTGGGTGTCAGAGACACAGATTCTCCACACCAAAGCCTTTAATACCCTCTCTGGACCTGGCTGAACACGGCAGTATGGTTAAATATGGGCGAGCACCCATGGAATCCTCAGCAGACCGTCTCTCTCAGTATGCCTGGGGATCTCAAGATGGCCGCGGCCATGAGGCAGAGGAAAGACACCACAGCAATACACAGCAGAGCGGACCAGATAAATCCCCTTCTCACTCTGGCAAGGTAAGCCCACTGCCTCCTAGAACTAAGGGAATGAGGAAAGGACTCTCCCTGGATGGGTTACCACAGGAAGAAATGGGAGATATAATGCCAGAGGAGGGGGAGGGGGAGCCATCTCTGAAACAGATTATGGAAGCTATATGTACCTGCCAGGCCACACTGACTGAACACATTGATGGCATAAGGGCTGAGATGTCGTTTTTAAAGAATGATGTACAGAATATTAGAGAAAGGGCCACTGAAGCTGAACACAGAATTAGTGACCTGGAAGATGTAGTCCGCCCTTTGGAGAATAAAGTTCAACACATCCACCTTGAAGTGAATGCTCACACAGATAAGCTCAGTGATATGGAAGACCGCCAAAGGAGGAACAATATTCGCCTGGTTGGTTTCCCTGAGAAGGCAGAGGGCAAACAACCTGAAGACTTCCTTGAAATGTGGCTTAAGGAAAATATGGCGAACGATACCTTTTCACGCTTATTCGCCATAGAGAGGGCTCATAGGGTGCCATCTAAACCTCCCTCTCCTGGGTCTCACCCGCGTCCAATGATAGCCCGGATTCTACATTTTAGAGACCGTGAAAATATCCTTCGCGCTGCCCGCACTATAGGAGACTTGCAATTTAATGGTAACCGAATTTCAATCTACCCTGACTTTTCTGCTGCTACGCAGAAACAGAGAGCCAGTTTTGTGCATGTCAAGAAAAGACTCAGAGATCTCCAGCTGGCCTATAGCATGTTGTATCCTGCAAAACTGAGAGTGGTGGATAGGGGAAAAGTTTCCTTCTTTAGCTCTCCCATTGAAGCCTCTCGCTGGCTGGACACTAGGGGGCGCAATAGCCCTGAAGATAGACGCTGAAAGAAAGACACACATCCTTTTGATGGATGCCACTGCAGCATACCTCTCCAATCTTCTTTTGCTTATCAGTCATGAGACTCAAAATAGTGTCCTTCAGCTCTGACACCTCAACTACACCGTGCTTGTCCTGCTCGGTTCTACATGTTGGTTCAAAGTTCATTCTACTAAATTTCTCTTGGATACAAGAGGTTTTTTTCTCCTTCCTTTTATTATTTTAAATTTTTATTATTATTTTTTTTTTTTTTTGGGGGGGAACTTTATTATCTACTCCCCTGAGTATATTACTGAACTGTGTATTGCTGGGAACTTGTACTTTTAAGATCCTTTTATACAGAAGAAGAGGAGGTATTTTTTTTTTTCTTTTTCTTCTTTTCTGTTTTTTTTGTCGCCGGTATTGGCTACAGAAATTATTTCCCTAATACATACAGGGAGGGCAGGGGGCGGTGGTTCACTCTTTTTGTTTTTCCCCTTACCACCGCAAGATTCTCTACAAACTGGTAAGCAGTGGGTCCCCCCCTGCTGAAGAACTATAACTTCAGAAATTGACCACGACCTATGACCCTCTGAGGTCATTTATTATTGTTATAGTTATGGGATATGGGCGCACGGCATGTTGGGGCTGTGTGCAGGGTGGGAAGGGAAGGGAAGTTATGCTCTGTTGGTTCGTGCTGTGTGCTGTTGTCTCTCTCTGTTTTAGTCCTCACAGATTGAAGTGGCTGGCCAAAAGCTGGTTAGCCGATGCTCTCCTAGGAAGCGAGTCCTGGTATCACTCCTCTTTCAATGGCGGGTAAGATAAATATATTATCATGGAATGTCCGTGGTATGAACTCAAAGATAAAGAGGTCTCTTGTCTTTGACTTTATCCGAAGATATAAACCCCATATTGTCCTGTTACAAGAGACACACCTACAGGGGTCCAAAGTCATGGCTTTAAAGAAAGCTAACATTATGAGGGTCATACATGCCGAATATTCAACGTATTCTCGGGGAGTGGCCATCCTGGTTACTAAGAAAGCAGCGGCACAAATTATACAGGTCAAATTAGACCCTAATGGTAGATATGCCATATTAGTGTGTCAAATGTTTGGTATATGTTTAACTTTGGTGTGTGTGTATGTTCCACCACCGTTCTCCTTCCAAGTACTAGAAAGCATTCTAAATGAAACTGTGAAGATAGCACAGGGCCCGCTATTGTTAATGGGCGATTTTAATGTAGTGTCGGATGGGGATCTTGACAGGCATGGATGTGCCTCTGGCGTGCGCCACACCCTTTCATCCTGGCTCGATAGTTATGCACTTATTGATGTATGGCGTCGCAATAACCCAGGAGTCAGAACGTATTCATGCCACTCGGAAACTCATAAGACACTGACTAGAATAGATATGCTCCTGTCCTCCATGGATGGTCTGCAAATTATATCCGGGGTCAGGTATCTTCCTAGAGCTCTGTCGGATCACTCTCCAATGGAAGTCACATTAAATTTGAATGTGCCCATTGGAAGACGACAATGGCGCCTAAAAACACAATGGTTACAGGAGGAATACGTGACAATTGGCTGCAAGACGGCTATTAATCATTACTGGAGGGAGAACGGTGCTGAAACCTCGATACATAATCAATGGGAGGCTTTTAAAGCCACCATGAGGGGGGTGTTCAATAAAGAGACGAGAGCCTTTGCAAATGCTTTAAACTCAGATATTAAACAGGTTGAATGTGATGCTGCAGCGGCTGAACAGGAATATATACAAAACCCCTCACCTCAGACTTATCAGTTTTGGCAAGACTTGACAAGGCAATTTAAATTACTTCTGACTGACCAGACTATGAAGAAACAACTACAACAAGCTAGATCCATATTTGAATTTGGCGACAAAAGTGGCCGCCTGTTGGCCTTTTTGGCACGTCCTCTGTATGCCCCCACGTCGGTACTGCACCTTAAACAACCAGGGGGCGACTTGGTGAGGGATTCACGAGATATTCTGAACACATTTGTAGACTTTTATGACACCCTATACCAGTCCCAATCAAGATGTACTGATCAGGAGCTTTCCTCCTATTTGGGGGACCTGAACCTTCCATCTTTGGCACCAGAAGATAGTGTAGCATTGGAACATTCCATTACCTCAGAAGAGATAGCTGGTGCTATTTCCTCCTTTAGGCCGGGTAAGTCACCTGGACTTGACGGCTTCCCGGCGGAATGGTATCAGCTACACAAAGAAAGCTTAATCCCGCGACTCCAAAAAGTGTTTGTAAATGCAGAAAAAGAAGGTATACTACCGGAATCCATGCGTGAGGCCCTTATTGTTGTGATACCAAAACCTGGTAAAGACCCAAGCGAATGTGAATCATATAGACCGATCTCCTTGATCAATACTGACGTCAAAATATTGGCCAAAATCTTGGCTGGTAGATTGCAGTCAGTAATCCTTAAATTGATCAACTCAGATCAAACTGGGTTTATCCCGGGCCGTTGTACCCACATGAATCTTAGAAGGCTCTATGTAAATTTACAAATTTCACACACAAATATAGGTAAAAGAGTGGTGGCGTCGCTCGACACATCCCAGACCTCAGATCCAAAAGGTCTCTGTAAGGATCAGAGAACTGACCAAAAATACAGCTTTTATAGCAACTATATGCAGCAGGCTTATTAAAAAAAAAACAAAAAACGTGGAGCGTCCCTTTAAGCAAGCATTGGTATTTGTGAATGTTCAGGCCGGGTGGAATGCGCGGTTCCCATCAGCGGCGGCTCACGTCTCTGACAACGGAGCGGATTACAGAATAGAATGTGATATAAAAGACTGGAATGGCGACTTGTCAGGTCGGTCTGATCTCTCACTTTCCTCTGCGATCCGTGACCCAGATTTGTCGCCGTCTTGTAGGGACACGCTTCCACAATGATGACACGCGGGGAACGTTGCAGCTTTTGGGGAAAAGCGCGGAATACGTCTGACAGGAAATATACACAATGTAAATAGATGTCAATGCGCCGTCCACAGCTGTGACTTCACCATCCACAATCCTCTCTCTGCAGAATAATCCATCAACACATTCACACCTTGTAAATTATCGCATACGTCAGCGATACATTACTCAGCAACAGTGCTACCTACAAGATCAGTCTGCGCCCGGGGGAGGGGACAGGACAGAAGGGAGCGGGGGGACAGGAGAGAAGGGGGGGGACAGGAGAGAAGGGAGCGGGGGGACAGGAGAGAAGGGAGCGGGGGGACAGGAGAGAAGGGAGCGGGGGGGGGACAGGAGAGAAGGGAGCGGGGGGGGGACAGGAGAGAAGGGAGCGGGGGGGGGACAGGAGAGAAGGGAGCGGGGGGGGGGGGACAGGAGAGAAGGGGCCGGGGGGGGGGACAGGAGAGAAGGGGCCGGGGGGGGGGGACAGGAGAGAAGGGGCCGGGGGGGGGACAGGAGAGAAGGGGCCGGGGGGGGGGACAGGAGAGAAGGGAGCGGGGGGGGGACAGGAGAGAAGGGAGCGGGGGGGGACAGGAGAGAAGGGAGCGGGGGGGGACAGGAGAGAAGGGAGCGGGGGGGGACAGGAGAGAAGGGAGCGGGGGGATAGGGGAGAAGTGGGAGGGGGGCAGGAGAGAAGGGGGGGACAGGGAGATGTGGGGGGCAGGAGAGAAGGGAGCGGGGTCTCCTCTCATACAGGACAGATAGAAAGCTACATTTTCCAGGGACTTCTCTCCACTCTCTCCCTACCTACAGGGAAAGTTAATTATTCTTAGACAAGGACTTACTAAATGCCCGGATGTCAGACACCGTCCCCGGGGAGAAGACACACAAGATGGGTCCACCGCCTGGTGATAAAATGTGGAAGTGCTGGGAGCGGGACGGACATCCAACAGAGCTCGCTGCCCACTCAACCCATCTTCACTAAGGAGCCGAATCAAACGGGCACTTCAGCAGCTGCTCACAGCAAACAGAGCAAACAAAGCGCTCCCCAAACACACAGACAAATCACCCCCAACCCCATCACCCCCAAATCCCAAACACCCACAGACAAATCACCCCCAATTCCATCACCCTCAATCCCATCACCCCCAAATCCCATCACCCCCAAATCCCATCACCCCCAAATCCCATCAACCCCAAATCCCATCAACCCCAAATCCCATCAACCCCAAATCCCATCAACCCCAAATCCCTTCAACCCCAACCACCCCAACCCCAAACACACACAGACAAATCACCCCCAATTCCATCACCCTCAATTTCATTACCCCATCACTCCCAAATCCCATCAACCCCAACCCCATCATCCCTAATCACAAACACCCACAAACAAATCACCCCCAATCCCATCACCCCCAAAACCCAATCACCCCCAATCCCATCTCGCCCAAATCCCATCAATCCCATTACCCCCAATCCCATCACCCCCAAAATCCCATCACCCCCAATTCCATCAATCCCATCACCCCCAAAACCCCATCACCCCCAAAACCCCATCACCCACATCACCCCCAAAATCCCATCACCCACAATTCCATCAACCCCATCACTCTCAAATCCCATCACCCCTAATCCCATCATCTCCAATTCCATCAATCCCATCATCTCCAATTCCATCAATCCCATCACCCCCAATTCCTTCAACCCCATCACCCCCAATCCCATCAACCCCAATCCCATCACCCCCCAAATCCCATCACCCCCCAAATCCCATCACCCCCCAAATCCCATCACCCCCCAAATCCCATCACCCCCCAAATCCCATCACCCCCAAATCCCACACTAAAACACAACGTCTGGCTGCAGTATATGTGCTGCTGGCTCTACTAGTTCCATAAATTAAAATTTGCCAGGATAGTCATCATTATCCCCCTGTGACAGACCCAACCGGGAAAGGGGCTTCAGGAGGGGATGGCAGGCTAGCCTCTTGCCTACTATGGGCCCTGACGTTTGGGGGGGGTTCTGTTATACTGCATCACCATCTTTATAGCTCAGGCTGGAGCTTGAAATTAAGAATATGGTTACTGTGGATACCTCAGACAGTTCGTGTTTCCAAAACTCCGACAAATAAGTGAGTTGTGTATCCGTGTTGCTCGCTTGGCACAATGGTGACATTAAGAGCCATCACATGACCTGCTTATCCAACCTTCATGCAAGTTCTTGTATTGTTACTTTCACTATTCATAGGTACAAGATCTGTCGCAATTGATGTTTCTTTCATTTATATGACCAGTATTCATTTTGTTACATTTCACTGTAAACACCATTTAAAAAATAGAAAGAAAATAAAGAACGTTTATAAAAAAATAAATAAAAAGATAAAAAGCAAGGACTGGGGCTTACTTGATGATGGCCTCGTGTGAGCGGTAGTTCTCACAGAGTAGAATGCGACAAGGGAACTCGGCGGGGTAATGTTCATACAGGCGGTCCAGTAAGGACACATGAAGATTGCGCTCCCTGGCAAACTCACTGTAGACAAAGGGGCTGAGCTGGAAGAGAAACACAAATGTCATCAGTTCTACAATCACATCATCTCTCCATCCACTTCTACATGTATTTATTACAGGCATTTATACAGAGCTTTACATCAGGGGTGCTCAACCTGAAGGGCTAGGGCCACTTAAAGCGGAACCTTCAGTGATTTTTTTCATCTTTCCATCTATTAAATCTTCTGTCCTTGTTGTTGTCGTTTTAACTTTGGATAGAAATTTTTTTTTTTCTGCCAGTAAATCCTTTATACAGCCCACTTCCTGTTTCCTGTCTGGTCATTGGCCTAGGCTTATGACATCATGTACAGCTCTCTCTCTCACCCTCCTGAGAGTTTGCCAGGAAGGGGGGGTGGGCGAGTCATAAGAGGCTAAATGAGAGCTGCAGAGCTGGAGGTGTGCCTCTGCGTAAATCCAGGAAGTGAAAAGGCAGCAGCTTCAGCTGCGCACAGTTGAAGTCTATGGGTTGTCAGAACAAGCTCCTAAGTAAGAGAAGCTCTGTGGCAACCCAAGTCAGGAGGGAGTACTACGGTGGATTCTATGGGCTCACAGGAAAGGCTAATGTGCATTATATCGGTCTATTGAGTGCATAGAGGAGGAGGATCACCGCACTTCTGCTGACAAGGTGGAGATGTTTTTGCACTTGGGGACACCATTATAGGAGTACCTCAGGAAGATTTTGGGGACTTTATGAATTATTGGACATTTATTGAGCACCGGCACTAGAAGATTGCTATATTTGCACACTAAATGATTTTTGCACATATCAGTATATTATAATTATTTACGCACTTTAATGATTTAAGAATCTGTGTCGCTTTATATTTTTATTGTATTTATTGATTTAATTTTGCACCAGAGTGCTACACTTTGTTTTGATAGGATTATACCCAGCATTAAAATGTAAAAAAATACATCCCCCCCTAGACTGGTTACTGGGTCAGGTTGTGTCGGGTCCCTTGCGGTCCAAGGGACTAGGAACACCCCGTGGAGGTTGTGGACCCAACGGCTGACTGCTGAGGGTTCTGCGACGCAGCCACACAGGGTCGCAGCCACGGTCCTGGACAGGGAGTTAGAGCCTAAGATTCCCCAGGGCGCCGGGTCTAAAAACCAGCAGGTTTTCACCAGAACCTTTGATGGTAAGGATGGACTACGCTGAAGCTGACTCCAGGTCGTGGCCCCTAGGGACTCCCAGCTCACACTCATGGCTGGCTCTGGAGAGGAAGCAGCAGCACAGGGCAAAGCGGAATGGTCGGAAGGCAGGCCAAGGTCGGGGCGACAAGCAGACAGAGATGGTCAAGACAAGCCGAAGGTCGGGATAACAGGCAGGCATGGTCAGGAGAAAGCCAAGTTGGTACACAGACCAAAGAGCACATGTCATGAATGACACAAATGTAGATTGGCAAGCTTGCAGTGCACAGGTTAATATTGTGCTTCCTGTTAGGGGCCGGGGTGGAGCCATGTTTGAGGGAAGATTACTTAAGCACACAGGTGAACAGCAATCGGTCTCTAGGCCAGGGGTCTCAATCTAGCGGCCCCCCAGCTGTTGCGAAACTACAAGTCCCATGAGGCATTGCAAGGCTGACAGTTACAAGCCTGACTCCCGCAGGCAGAGGCATGATGGGACTTGTAGTTTTGCAACAACTGGAGGGCCGCCAGGTTGAGACCCCCTGCCCTAGGCTGAACACAACAGAGAGGAAAGCAGACAGACATTAACATAACTGCAGATTCATGACAGTGTGCATGGAGAAGATAGTGTGTGTACTGGCAGCCTCTGCAAAAATAGGAGAAGAACACTGATCATCATCCTCATATTTTATTACCAATCAGCGGCCCTTTCAGATGGGGGGGGGACTACTACATTATGACAGGTTCACTTGAAAATGGAACTAAAGGCTTTCCAACTTAGCAATCTTCTTCAACTCAGTGTACAATCCCAGAGTATCTGTCGGGTGACAGAATAAATGATCTCCCCGTCCTCCAGTGCTGTAGTTGCTTCATCCCAGGCAAAAGATTTCGAACCCAGAAAGCAGCAAATAAAAGGATGTTGAGGTCTGTGGCAGCGAGGGAGCTTCCTGGATCGGAGGGATCGTTCCCCTAGCTGTATGTATGAAGCCTCCACCCACCAATCCCACTGTGATAACCACATTCTAAACACACCTTCTACTAACCTACACAGACAGCACAGGGACAACACTGACGAAGAAGAAACCTTTAGGAGACAAGGTACCGATTCTCACCTGCATATGATCCCCCGCCAGGACAATACGAGTGGTTTTGGTGGCAAGAGCCAAAGGCATGATGGTTTCACACTCCATTGCTTGTGCTGCTTCATCTAAAAGGATGTGAGTAAAAAAACCTGAAAAGAAAAAAGAAAAAAATTGGGACACATGAGACACAAAAGGCCTTCATGGAGCCACCTATCTACACCTGCAAACTGGAGTAGTGGAGCTGCCATCTTCCTTCAGTCCTCCCGGCGCTCTGACTATGAGGCTACCAATACCTCTGTATACTGCAGACCACTGGAGAGACATAGTCAGGTATACCCCATTAAATCATTCCCCGCATCTATTACCTTTTGTACCACCACCCCCTCCCTTTAGAATGTAAGCTCTACGAGCCGGGCCCTCCTGTCCCTTCTGTATTGAACTGTACTGTAATTGTGCTGTCCCCCCTCTACATTGTAAAGCGCTGCGTAAACTGTTGGCGCTATATAAAACCGTGTATAATAATATAATATTAAGAATACGTCAAATGGCAATTATCCTTTATTGAATTGACATTAAACAGCCAACAAGATTCGGCCATCAGGTCTTAATCACGGCTGACTTTCACTCAGCCATGATTAAGGCCAGACAGTCGAAACATGTTGGCTCTTCGTCTCTGTTCACCTCTATGATCTAAGAGGCTGGGAGCGACGTCAGGACATCACTTTGAGTTTAGGGTGGATGTACACAATTTTTTTTTTTTTTTAAAGCAACAGATCTATTTTTTTTTTTGTGATCGGATGCCTTCAAGGGTAGAGGCAAGATCTGGGGTTTTATAGATCCCCGATGTCTTCACAAAGAGGACTTGTCAAGCTTTATTTTTTTATCACAAGAGATGTTTACATTTCCTGCAATAGTAAGAAAAGCAAAAAAAAAAAAAAAAAAAAGTAAAAAAGTAAAAATGGACACTGTAAAAATATATTTTTTTTAAATAAATAAGTGCCCCTGTCCCCCGTGCACGCACGGGTGAACGCATATGTAGGTCGCACACGCAAATGTAAACAGTGTTCACACCACACATGTGACTGACAGTCGCCAGCTCTGCTCACGGAGCTGCGAGAACCGTGTAATCAGCGAACAGGGCGGTCAGTCCGTTCTCAGTCTTAGAGTTGGTGGGGGATAGATGCTGCACCAACCTAAGTATGATTCTTGGAAGCCCCCTCAAAATAAATAATGGAGCCTGATCTTGATCCATAGATGTGCATAAGAGCCGCGGATCTCTCCCTCCTCATTGGCTTATAGCAGCAGGAGCCACTGGCTCCTGCTGTTGTCAATCACAGACAGCGAGCATTGAGTAGGGGGCGGTGGGTGGGTGGCGCCAAGACACGCTGTGTGTGTTAATAGACACAAAGAGCTGGCCTGGGAGTAAGCCCGCAAATGGCTTGCTATAGGAGCATTCGGCAAGGGTGAGGAGCCAGGATCTTCAGCGGGGGAGGGGGGCCCCAAGAAGTGGAGGATCGGGGCTGCTCTGTACAAAACCATTACAGAGCCGGTAAGTATAACATGTTTATTTTTTTTGTTTTACCTTTACAATCACTTTAACTCACCAGGTTCCAGATCCAGCTGGCACAAGTACTGGGAGGTGCTGAGTGTCACCACCACCACCCTGTGTCGGATGACGTCTTCCTTCTGTGGCATCTGGAAGGTGGCATGTGTACTGGAGATGAGACAGTACTGATGGACCACCGGGTGCACCGTCTTCACCCAGCGGTTTCTGAAATATACCCTATGGGGTGGGGAAAAAAAAAAAAAAAAAAATAAAAAAGGGAGGTCAAGGAGCATGTACCTCCCGATAAATTCCCGTTACCATGGACACAACGACATATAAAACACATTGCCTTACCTGAGCGGCCTAGCCTGGGGATTCCCTGTTTCCACGTATGGGTGGAGATAGTCCTTGATGTAGAGGTCAGCAGCACTATTAGAATGGGTGCAAATTAAAACCCTGGGGAGGAAGAAAAAAAAACAATATTCTCAGAATGAATAGGAGGGGAGAGACCGGGCTTCTATGAACATATTACACACTGAAAGATGAAAGTGGTAATAAACCCAAAAAACAAACAGGCAATACATTGCGGATTACCAGTTCTTAGATGTGGTGGCTGCATTGTTTTTTTTTTTTTTTTTTTTTTAGGCTCTGATCCATCCAGCAGGTCTGCTGTTTTACGATTTGGCCTCATTCACACAGGTGGTGGGAAAAGGGAGCAGTAAAAAAACAGGCAACTGAGCCACAATTTTACATTAAAATGCATTTTCTCCCCTAAAAAATTGTGTTTGAAAAACCGCTGACCAAATACTGTGTAACATAAAAACTGCGATGACCACCATTTTATTCTCTAGGGTCCCTTCTTAAAAAAAAAAATGTATATGTTTGGGGGTTCCAAGTAATTTTCTAGCAAAAAATACAGATTTTTACATATATGAGAAAAGTGTCAGAATTGGTCCGGTTGGCAAGTGGTAAATTGTTGCGACTCAAGTCGTAGCAACTTTGAAAAAAGGTTCCTGCACTGTTTTTTTTTTTTTTAGCAATTTCACTTGCATTGACTTCTGTTAAATGAAGTCACAAGCAGCAATGAAATTGGAAGTGCAAATCGCATTGCAACAAGCCACCATTTTTTTCTCTAGGGCAGTGATGGCACACCTCGGCACCCCAGATGTTTTGCAACTGCATTTCCCATGATGCTACACTGCAGAGTGCCAGAGCATCATGGGAAATGTAGTTCCAAAACATCTGGGGTGCCAAGGTTCACCATCACTGCTCTAGGGTCTCTGCTAAAAACAATATATAATGTTTGGGGGGTTATAAGTAATTTTGTAGCAAAAAATACTGATTTAAACTTGTAAACAACAAGTGCCAGAAAAGGGCTGGTCAGCAAGTGTATGAACCCTCTATACAGTTATAGAAGACGTCATGGCATATCAATCCTTTCCTCTCCCGCCGCCTCCCTTACCTGTTCTCCTGCTGTTTGAGAATGTGCTTCACAGCCTGAGCCAGGGTGAAGGTCTTGCCTGTTCCATAAGGGCCAATGATTAAAATGGGTGGCAGTTGTATAGACAGGGGTGTAGTGATGGCCAAAATGGCTTCCTTCTGCTTTGCGTTCAGTCTTGGATCCAGCAGTTCATCCCATTGCCTGTGGGGGGGGGGGGGGCAGAGACAGTGAAATATCAACAGCATGCAACTTGGAATGTCACTATTTATACAAATATCTTATAGAAGCTCAATATTTCCTGAAGGCTTCCTGCTTAGTAACATACGCAGAGTATGCACTTCAGTGTGCCTCTGTATACAGCCCGGCCATACAGCTGTCACGTAATTTAAACTGCTTTCCATCCACCGGACCATTCCAAAAATATGGTCGCAAGTAATCACCAGAATCTAAGAATTCTACCCCCCACCCCGTCTGACAGTCCACCAAAATTGGGCTCAGATTTCATTTATTCAAAAGCTGAATCAAAAATAGAAAAAAATATCAAGAAATAACAAAATCCATGCCCCTATGACGTCACATCTGACGAAACACATAGGGCGGAGTCTATGTTGTCTGATATTATCACCCCATTCGATTGTGTATACCAGTGTACTTCATCGTGGGAACTATTGTTTTTAAATGCTGAGTTATAACTGGATTCATGTAAGTTTTT